>JAHZMV010000415.1:0-52265 GCA_027743765.1 Coecobrya sp. COE2
GATTCCACTGTGTGTGAAACTGAGTCTCCGGCTCTTCGTTCTTCAGATCTTTTTTAACCAGCCATCATCATCGACGACGGGTGAAAATACTTCCTTCTCTCTCTCTCTCCCTAACACCTAAATCCAGATTCGTTTTCCTTCTCTTTTTTTTGTTTTCACACATTTTCTACAAAATTCGTTGTCCCTTCCTTCTTAGTCTTATATACATTCTAAAACAAGCAGAAAAAACAAAGACTGTTAAGATGAGTGGCATGCTTTGGATCGTCATCATAGGAGAATGTAAGGAAAACGACGATGCAGCAAAGGAATATGTTTATATGAACACTTTCTTTCACATATATGCACGCAGGCCACTATAATAAAACTTTGCAAAGTTATGTGTATAAAATGATGTAGTAAGAAAGCCAACAGCAGTAGCAGCGTTCTTTCTTTTGAGTGTCCAATATCTATCAAAACGGTTGATACGATGATCCTTTTTCATCTGTGTACTTTTTTGTCTCATTTTCGACTGTCTTACAAGCATGTCTAGCGAGTTTTCGTTTCTAATGTTTTATCTCTACTGCTACCCTAATATACAACCTCTTATTATTGGGAACAAGGAGGAGAGCACAAGTCGAAGTCTGTAAAAAAGTCAGGGCGGCAGGCAGGAGGCAGACAGACAGGAACGGAAGCTGGAATTACGTAGATTGGAATTTATATTGGCTGCTTTTCCCTTGATTTCTCTCTATGTTCCTTTGATTATCTCTCCGTGTACTTTGTGTGATGTGATGATTATGTTGGTTCGTCGTGGTAGTAGTGGTGATGATGATCATGATAGGATCATGATGACGACAAAGATCGGAATGAAAGTAGTCAGCAGCATTTGTGGTGATAACACTACTCGTCAGAAGTTTTTCGAGACATTAAGATCTAATATAGTCTACACAAGTTTCTATCGTTCTCTGATGATCGTATATTATTATAGATTGGAAAGCATTATAAAGGAATACATTATGAATGTCAAGTTTTTTGGCATCGCTTTCACATGATTCTTGTGGTGATGCGTTAGTTATGTGATGATGTGCTGGGATGTATGTTGGAAGCAGATGGCAAATATCTGGACATGATGTGTTTGTGATCTGCTACTGCTGCTGATAATAATGATGAAACGTAGCAGACTTTTTGTTTGTGTGATCCCTGTTACTTTTGATACCTTGCGCTTACCTATCAAAACCAAAAGGGACAAGAAGGGAAAGTATTTTCATTCACGTGTTTTGCACGTACATGTATAGAAAGTCATACCTTTTAATACACAGCTGCACTAAAGGATGCAATCATAAACCAAAAACGTGAAAATTTTATGTAAAATATTTAAGTTTTTATAATATATTATGCCACTTTATGAAGGCAAAAGAAGTAGTTTAAATATAATGCATTCTATACGTATGATATGAAAATAGATGACTATATGGATATTGCTTTTTGTCTTAAAATCTAACACTCTTTCCATCTTTCTCTGTTTTCACTAGGTATGCTGGTAGTGGTGATGGGACTAAGCCTCAAAAGCATTTCCGTCCCTCCATCTGGGATTAAAGGGAGCTCAGTCAAGCTCGACTGTGAATTTCAACTCGACGATGATGGAGAAAAGCTGTATTCATTAAAATGGTACAAGGATAATCATGAATTTTTCCGGTTTATGCCCCGAGGCCCTACTCCTACCACGCAGACTTTCTACCAACCCGGTGTCCAAGTGGAGGTACGTGTATCAGTAACAAAATTAATTTACCTACTAGGCCAATATTTTCAACATGTTAACTTTTGTATTTAATAAGTGTGAAATATCAAAAATATTCAGATATGTATATAAAAAGCTTACATTTATGCTCACACATTTGATGATTCAATAGCATACACATGGCATTAATCAGTTAAGTAAAAATTGCAGTCTGCTGTATTTGTTCTTCAAATCAGATTGAATTATAAACAGTTCAAACTACAACATCACACATTTGATGATTCAATAGCATACACATGGCATTAATCAGTTAAGTAAAAATTGCAGTCTGCTGTATTTGTTCTTCAAATCAGATTGAATTATAAACAGTTCAAACTACACCAGTACATAAAAATAACAACAAATAGTGTGTATTATGTAATCCATGTCATTTGATCCATTCGTTCGTGTAATAGGGGAAATGTATGTATTTATTCATACCCCGTGTTCGTTTCACAAACCTGTCTATATAAGAATTTCACAAGATTTCTATGATGATCACAATCAAATAAAATGCCTGTGGAGTATCTCTTCAGTCAGGGAGATAAGATTCCAATTCCAAGGAAAATTAAATTACTTGTTTGCAATGTCATTTATGATGGAAAAAGTCAAAGTCTAGAAAAGATTGCATTATCTTCAATTTGGTTTAATGTTTGTCAGCAATCATTGTAAGATGAGCTGAAAAAATCTTTTTAAAACGAACGAACAAATTACACAAGAAAATATGTATATGATCCCGCGAACAAACTATGTACCTACTTATTGGAAGAGTATGTGTATGTAAGGTTGAAAAGAAAGGGATTGATGCGATCGTTGTCAAATAATAAAGGAAAACGAAAGTCGACTCCACATGAACACTCGGTACACTTTTTTACGTAAAGGACATTTTTACTGAGGAAAACATTCTCTGAAAAAAAGGGAGAGCAAGTATGTACGTAGTACATCAAAAAGCATGAGTGAAACGACATTTGAGCTCCTTTCTTCCTTCTCCTTTTTTATTTATTCTCTATACGTCGGTTTACATCCTTCTGGCCCGAAATGCTTGCATACATTTTTTTGTTCTACTACCACCAACCAATACTGTTAAAAGCAGAGAGAGCAACAACTATCGTCATGTCATCGTCGTCAACATCATCATCTTCCTTTTCGTCGTCGTCGTTCTCGTCTTCATCCAGCTTATTTTACAGCAACTACTCTAATGTTTATGTGCCTGCCACCAACCAATGTTTTCTCAGGCAAATCTCTTCGCAATCTTTCTTTTTTCGCTCTCTCTTTCCAGCTCTACATATTTATGCATACATATGTAAGTATATGTTTGAGTTTCATATAAAACTTGTGTGCAGAAAGCATATTATAGTAGTCTTATAGACAAGCATACAATTTTCTGTTTACCATCATATCGGACAACGACATTACACATGTAAAAGGGGTAGCAAAGATGTAGCGTTTATGGTGCCCGCTCCCACAGCATTTTTATATTCACAGACGTCAGGCGTATCAAGCATCAAAAGAAAAAAGCGGAGAGACAAGCAGTCACTTAGCTAGGTTAGGTACACCCAAGCGTGGAATAAGAGAAAAAAAGGAACGGAGAAAGACAAGCAAGCATGGCATCCTCTCTTGTTTACATGCCGTGGGTTTTTCTATTATGTTTTTATTGTGGACGTCTTATTTTCAGTACCCCACAACCCTATTTTCCTTCCGCTTTCAAGCTCATATTTAAACAAAAGGAGAGTGATATAATCATCATGGATGAGGAAGGGAACTTTGTGTGTTGTACATTTTTTTACATCTCTTGTACATAATGCGCAATACTTCAAGAATGATCATGTCGATTGTAAAAGACGAATGATTTTATGTCATGTAAAAATAATTGAACATCGATCAAAAACGGCTAATTGGTGTACATCGGTTGTGAAAACCACATCAAAGATTATTTTTGTATATATTCTAAGAAAATGTATGTGTTGTGTGTTTCTTTGATGCGCAGGGTACCGAGTACAGACCTATAAATACAAATCGTGTTGTATTTTCACTGAAGAATTTACAGTTGAGTAGTGGAGGAACCTACAAATGCGAAATTTCTGCAGACGCTCCAACCTTTAAAACACTATCAAAGGAAAGCAATCTTTCAGTCATCGGTGAGTTACTTATATTCTAAAATTGAGCATTTGCTTGTTCAAGTTGTCAAGAATAGTTGTGCCAACGATAATAAAGATTACCAACTTGTTACCGCTTAATAATGATTTTTAAATTCTTTTTCTCTAGTTATTCCTAACCCTCCTAAACCGCTCCTGGAAAAGTTCCCAGCGGAGAGCTACCTTGGTCTCAAGATTAAAGGAAACTGTTCGTTTCCAAACAGCCACCCCGCTGCAAAACTCACTTTTTATGTGAATGGTGCCAAGGTAAGAAAAATTAATAAATAAGGTAGACATGGAATATGCCTAACATTGAAAAGTAGGGCATTTCACGCTGTTTATCTTAAAATTGAATTATGCACACAGCTCTGCTGGGTTCATCCCTAGAAAAGTTTATAAAAATAAACAAATAATGTTTGTGCATGTATGCTGATATGTTTGTGCACTGACTGATGAAAATCAGTTCAGTTTTAACTTGAAGGTAGATTATCTTACCCATCTGGGTATGTAGATTGTACATAATTTATACATTGCTTGCGTGCTTGTGATGGATATTCAAAAGACACCTCTCAAATACTAACCTTGCCTTGAAATTGATGTTGTATTTGAAACCGAAGACAAAAGAATCATGACTTGGCTTTATTAAAAGATATCTTAGTGCTTCTTATATGCAAAAAAGACAATTTTCTCACTTTTGAGAAGTTTCAACCAAGTTGCCTGAGTCAAATCACATAGCAGTCTCGTCACAATAAAATACAAGATGCGAACCAAAGAGAAAAAAGGTTCATATTATTAAAGTAAAAGCTGTAGAAATATACATACATAGTGACGAACTCCTCAGAGAAGGAATGAAAATCGGACTGAAGGATCACTTATACTACTTATACAAAGTTACACAAGGCACTTATTAACAATAAGTGCTTTTCGGGAGGAATACGAATAAGCACATGTTTGCACTATTGACTTTATATATGTGTATGTTACTCAGAAAACACTCTTGAATTACTTGTTTAGACAGGAGAAAAAGAAAACTGCCTTTTTGTTCTTTTCTTCCTGCTTCTTCTTCTGGTTGCTGCTTTCCTTTTGCTTACAACAGTAACAGCAACACACAGAAAAAACACCAAATATAGCTTAATAGCATTGTTGAGTATAAAATGTTGAGATTGTTTATTTCAAGTCAGCTTTTATTGCTAAACTGCTGCTCTTTCCTTTTCCTGTTTGCTGCAATGCTTGCCATTGGCCTCTCTTGCTAGCTGGCGTTGTAAATGCATGTTGTTGTTTGTAATAATATTGTGTCTATGATATATTGGATCCAATAAAGTCGTAAAAATTGCAAGCTCTGCATCGCATCGCTAGTCTTCTCTCAACTGGACAAAGACTGTATGCCATTTTTACTTTGTGCTACAAGCTGCCATTATAAATTATAAGAAAAACGGCATTTTTACGAGATGCACAACTCATTTACAGAAAAATAGTGCGTGATATACGTTCAGGAATTACATAACGACTCGAACAACAACCTATTGGTGTATGTACTGGTGTACAAAAATGTTGGAATATAAACAGGCGGATATCTATATTTTGTATTTTCTCTTTTGGTTGACGTTCGAAAGCGGTTTTAATCAGTGTTAGATATGAACATGGACGATGAAAAAAGAGATCATTATGATTTAATGAAATTGTCCTAAAATATGTCACAACATGATGTGTGAGTGTACATTGAATGAGGAATGAGTCCTACCAAAGGTGATTTGGTAATGCATATAAAGATAATGGAGACACCATAGTTCGGAAGAATCTATATTAGAATATGTTTTAAATGGGCTAACCCAACTTTAGAATAGTCTGGNTGTTTTAAATGGGCTAACCCAACTTTAGAATAGTCTGGGGAAACCTGAGAATAAGTCTATTTTTATATACGCGCGACATAGCTGTTCTGTTCTCCGAAATTATGGTGGTACGTATAGTTCAGGAAATGGCTTGTAATTACAAAAACAAAATAATAATTATGATTACTGATGGGAATGGTATGACTCTATTTATACGAAGAATTATTGATGCATTTTTATTGGCCATTAGCAATGCACGAAACGGGTATAGACGCACGTACATCATCCGCCTCCCAAAGGAATTCAGTTAGGCATGTCAAACCAAGAGTTAAGCGTCACGCGATGTGCATTTTGCAAACAATTTATATAAATTAAGGATATTATCTTCATCTCCACCAATGAAACCTATTGGGATATAATGTGGTTTTAAACGTGTATTAAGTGCATTTAGATACATTCATAATCACAAGTAACGTCTAGCACATTTGTTTAGATCGTGTTGTCTACTTGGAAGTTCAATGAATAGAGCATTTAACAGACAACCCATGTATTCTTCATTTCAGCCATATTACCAATATAATGTTCATGTAGTTGTGGTAAAATCATACCCATTTTTATCCAACCAATTGCATAAATTCTCCCTGGTTAACGATCGTATCAACTGAATCACGAACCAAGATAGAGCAAAAAATCCTTCCATAATAATAATCACGATCATGAACGACTGGAAAGAGGAAGTGAAAGCTACACGCAGCAATAATGCACAGTAACAAACCAAAAAACGTATAGAATGTAACTTTTCTTTATCATCGCATTGCCTTCAAAGAAACGCGTGTAGTATTTTTATACGAGCCTATATTAGCACAAGTTGAGTACTATCAACTGGATCCATGACAGACACGAAGATACACATAATAAAAAAAAGAAAAGAAGAATTGGAGGAATATGGTATCATTGCTACATTTTTTTCTTTCTACTCTGCCCACCACTAACAACAACCACTACTGCTGCTGCCACTGGTAGAACCGCTGCTGGCCCTGTTAGTAGCAATAAGAACGAGAGAAAACGTGAACCAAAACAGTCAGACTTTTTTTATATCGTATTCATAATACACGGTCACATCCACAGTATAAAGAATTGTAGGGACACACACAAGCATAGACACAATGAAAGGGTTCTCGATTCTGTCAGACAATTTGATGTAGTGTGAGTACGTGACTTTTACCACAGTTTTTCTCCCTTCTTACTTCCTCCTCACTTTCCGATGAGATGAATTTCTCTCTTCACTTAAATGGAAAAAAAACTTGTGAAAGTGGATGCTTCGTACGTGGCTCCTATAATCTTTTTGCTGAAGAACTACTGTGTATATGTTCATCTGCACGTAACACTGTGTTTTTTTTGTATGAGTATACAATAAATACATAATATATACATATATAGAAGGCGTGAGTGAATAAGAGTGTATCTGTTGGCTGATTGTACAGATCCTTATGTAATAGATATTTTAGAAAGTTGGTTTCACTATTTTAGGCAACTTGTGCCGGTAGTGGATGGATAGCCTGTGTGTATGTTCGCAATACTTAATAATAATAAGAGTATAGCTATTATATAGGTGAGGAGTGTAGGAAAACGGGGAAAGCCTTTAAGTATCAGAGAGAAAGCAACAGAAGAATATTATTATCTTGCTACTTCTCAAAGATATTTCAGACAAGACGAGCATCTTCCTTCCTCCATTCACTTTAGTCTCTTTTTTTATTCTCTGAGTTTATCTTTTACCAGTTAAACTCTTCCCTGTCTGTGCTGGCAATGACAATAATATAAGTAATAGGTGTCAGTGGAATTTTCTGTATGTGTGCCTATATACATTATGTATATGTTCCAAAGTTGAAAAGCTTTTGTTTTTTCACCCGTTTCGGTGTTATATTTACTTGCACAATATTGGGAAAGGGAACGAACGCGAAAAAGTAACGTTTATTGAAAAACGCTTTGTTTAAAAGTTTAAATGAGGGTATAAATCTAACATTTGCAAGAATATGATGACAGGCCTACTTTCCTTTCTATATTTTATATGCCTTTAGTGTCTAAACAAGTTTCACGTACTTTAAATTATAGTGGAGCATCAATGCTACGTTTGTTTATTACTTACCGCTTCCTTAAAACGAACAGATATATTCATATGCATCATTAGATTCCATTAGATTGCTTTAAGACAGCTTGTTCTGGAGCAGATATCAGCATGTGGTATCATAGGTTGTCTAGTTGAAACTCATTTTATTGTTGTAATAATAACACTAAAAGCACACCACCTTCTGTTTCATTCAATGTGTCCGTTATCACGATCTTTCTAGATCGTGATTTTCTGAGGCACTATAGTCATTTCCGGAAAAGTCTTTCACTTTCATTTCGACGATCCATATGTATGTATGCTTCTCACACACTTTCATTTATGGTTTGTTTGTTTACTTTTTGCCAATATATATTAGAAAATAAACAGTATTACTTTTTGATAAGATATTATTATGACAGGGCCATTAAAATGGAAGTGTTACATTGACGTTTCGGGTTTTATGGTTATTTACATTTTATATAAACTAGCTTATATTAACCTTCCCTCTCAAAAGCCCTTAGTTTCTTCGTTTTTGTATTTCAGAAATTATACTGTATATTTCATACTTCTTTCCAAAGCAATTGGAACCAGATGACAGGGAGAAGGGTGGCCTTGATTGCGTTAAAGATTACAATTTTTTGCCGAACTCTCTTTCAAAACATTCCAAACAGCGCATATATAACGTACCAGTAAAAAGGGAGGGAAGAACGATGTGTTAGTTTGGAAATTTTCAGCTGAATTTTTTTTATTTTCATTTTCATTCATATTTTCTCCCTTCAGAGATCTCACACAAACCTTTTCCCCTTCTATCCTTTTATCCCAATAGTTCACAACGACGAACCGATACAAGGCTAAATCTTCCTCAAGCAAAATAGTATGCACGTCTGCCATCATCACTTTTCAAACTTGGTTACGTGTTGTGACTAGTGTGTGAAGCAAGTCGAATTCCGGTGCATTTTGTATGCTTTCATCAGAAACCGCAATATTTTGTTGAACATATCCTAGAACCATCGCAATCCTTCCGTACTCTCAAGGTTCAATCTTATCTGGCATTATCTAATCATTCTCCATCCGATATGATGATGATGCATTCGTACATACATGATGGCTAAAAGTTATTATTATTTTACGCCTTGTGCTCCAGTGTTATTTTCGTGGATGGATGAAACTACTCTTCCATGTTGTGAAAATCGTTACATACGTACGATCACACATGAATGCTTCAATACCAATATTGTGACAAAGCATTTTTCTGTATATGTAGTGTATGGAATCCCATATAGAAAGGTAAAATGTTTACAAAGGTTCAACCCTTTTTTTGCCCCAACACAAACTGTAAAAGATATTTGAACTGTTTTATTATCCTTCTATTACTCCAATGATCTTCCTATACGAACGCGAAAATTGCTTTTACACTTCCGATAAAACGGTTTCCCCTTTTCAATAGGTTCTATCTGGTGAGGTAGGTTTACACGAAGCTTTTTTGTTAAAAATGCAGTGTGAAGATACATGTGTAGACGTTGACTACTTAGAAAAACTAACAATACTAATGCAAGTCGACATATCAGGAATTGTTTTATCTATTGTATCCCTTTTTGCATGTTTTTTTGTTTGCTCTGAAGATGATGCATGAAACACTGTATCTGAAAGTCTTCATACATATTTATTTTAAAGGCCTGATCTTGACAAAATAAATATCATCAGTATTTTCTGGGAGGAGGAATATTTTGTTATACGGAATATGACAGGGAATTCTTTTTGTGGTTGAAAAGGAAGCCAAAGCAATATTTACCGTTTGTCGATATTGTAAGCAGCCCATTTTTTATTTTTGAACGTGTGTATAGTCAATCTACCGGAAGCGGGGTCACTGTGTGTAGTCAGATATTTTCAAAAAGGTTTTTGTACGGATATTTATTGTTTATATGTACACCTTCATGCATGCATGCAGCATAACTTTTGTCTTTTTTTTACAATATTATAAGCTTTCTATGATGTAATGCTGTACCGTTGTCGTCAGCAGCATACTAGATGGATGGAGAGGAAGATGGTAGAATTCAATTTTTGAGCGTTGAGTGAGTGATGGCAATTTGTGACGTTGAGTGAAAGGCACGTTCCTCTCCCCGGGTGGTTACTTTCTTTTTACCATGTTATTTCATGTCCGTATAATATTACACTTGTATACGTACATTTTTTGCTGTATATCCATGTATGAAATATGTGCAGTATGTATGTATGTGTTTATCTAGCTATTTGCACATGGTTTGCTTTTTGCTTGCTATAAACAATAAAATCCGCTAAATGTGGTATACACACGTTTGACGCGAAAAAGAAAAATAGTACATGTGATGTGAGTAAGGAGAGGAAAGTATGGGAGGCAGGAAGGAAGAGGGAAAAAACTTTGCCTCAACTCTATTCTCTCTCTACTTCTTATTTTCTTTCTCCTCTTCTTGTTGTTTCTTTTCTTCTATTTTCGTCTTTTGAGAACACCATATCGTTTGTAGAGAGAAAAGGTTACCTTCCACTTCTTCTTGGGTGGTGGTGGTTTTTTTGTTGATTTACTTTGGTGGTTGGTGAAAGACTCACTTGGTGAAGGAGTCACTGAGCTATGTGGTATGAGACTGCTGCTGACACGTCCGCCGACCTGGTATCCTGCTAGCGTAGGTACACACAAAACAAAAGCGACATAACTCAACATAAAACATATACATTTTCAGATCCAATATGCATTACTGATCACATATCACGAGCTTTCGGGTTGAGCGCCCTTTTAATGCGTAATATTTATAGAGACATGCGACATAGGTATAAGCTGTTAAACAACAACACAAGAAGTCTATCGAGTAAAAAGTTGAAAAAGACGATTCCTTACAATTGAATTGCACTCTACATCGTGTGTCACTTGTAACAGCATGTTTGAACTTTATAAACAACGACCTTTACCTATGTAGCTATGTATGTATATCTATTTTTTACTGTGTGCATCACATTGTGGCATGGTATAGTAGATGTAAAAGTAACTTTAGCCCTGACACCAAAAATTTCTTTTTTCATACTTCCTGTTTGATATTTCCATTTTATCCAATTTGTCAAGACTTGTCAACAGTGGTGACTGTTAAACATGATCATGATCACGGGTTCTTGTGTCTTCGGTTGGTTTCCTCCTTTGAATTGCATTTTCTAAGTGTAAAGGCCTTCTGGCAGTATGCATTATAACATAGAATAAGAAAATGAGCAGCGCCACTAACAACTACCTTTCCCGTGTGCAGTGCACATCTATACATCAAATTCCATACAAGCTAAAAGCATTTTCGTATTGGAATGTGCCCGATATTCATATTCATGATCCGCGATTCTATCAGGGAAAGCGCTAAGTGTCTTATGTCAATTTCAATAATAATAATAATGTCATCCTCTGATATTGGCTGTCGTGTACGGTATTTCTTGTGTCTTCTCACACAAGTCAACTTTTTCTCTATATTTGGCCAGGTCAATAATTCAGAGGATATGAAGGTGAAAACGTACGAGCCTCGAGTGGATGGGGTCGTTGAGGATTACAACTGGAGTGGAGGTAGTAGTAGCACGAGTGGCGGTAGCAGTAGTAACGGAAAGAACAGGCAGTATCAGTATCAACAACAACATCAGCAAATATCCTCTTCGTCCTCGGGACGGGATGGATTAAGCAGCAGTATGCAGCAGTATGGAGTTGCGGGTGATGGAGGAATCGCAGGTAGTGGTATTATTGGTGGCGCTCCCATAACCGGGAAAACATATACGTCCGTTACGGGGATTGACTTCCGAGTGGACCGTCAACATTTTCTGCAACGTGGGCAACTTCTTAACATTCGCTGCGTGGCTACTGTGGTAGATCAAATGTGGGAAACACAGACCAACATCACCATAAGAAATTTCCAACCTCCAAAATTGTCCAGCACTGGACAAAATCGATATGCTTCGGGTAAGAGATCAGATACCTATATGTTGTATGTACATACACGGGATGATTCTTATTTTGCTTGGTTGAATGAGTTTTTGTTTGGAGATAATCCAGAGCATGAAGATGTAAGGCAATTTTATTTGTTTCACTGACCTTCAGCAAGTTTTGTACCTAACCGTATATATTATGACTACGTAAAATGTAATATGTATGCTGTGATGTAATGTAACTTCAATGTTTGCACAACTTTTTACAGGGTCGGTACTTCCCAGCTTTGCCAGCCAAACAGCAAGACTTGGACTGCTCGCTATAACATGGATTATATTAAGCTGTTGAGTCCATGATTTAATCAAGTCAGTCACGTAGATAATATTTTTCTTCTTAGATAATAATAAATTACTAAATTCTTTTCAATGTCATCAGTTATTTTTGGCCAAATTACATACATGGTAAGTATTATTGTTATTAAGCATCTTCGTACACGTCTACCGATTCTCATACGTGTTTGTTTTGTGATTAATGTGGATTTGAAGTTTAAAACTCCAGGGAAAAGTCCTACACATATAAAACTCACTCATTTCATGAAAGATTATTAGATCCGCGCAAGTAAATCGAATTCAGGATGAAAAAAGCATCACAAGGTAAAGCAAATCAGAAAAATATTAAAAATCATTAAGTAAATATTTTGCATTATTATTCAAATAAAAGGACGTTATTAAACCTCTAGAAATTATCGAGTACAGAACTGATTTCAATTACAATTATAAATACAGTACATAGTAGTTTTTGCATAAAATCAATTATTCTCAATTTAAGGTATAAATACCATACTTCATCATTTTTACTAACGATAGGAGAAAGAAGCTGAAATCATAAATTTATGTGTCTCGTCTTGTCAGTCCAAGAAATATATTATGTATTTCTTTCTTTCTAATTTCAAAATTTCTTATCGTGCATTGTAAATTGTATTTCAAATAATTATATTGTGTACATATAGAAATTGAGATTAAACTGGATGTATTGGGTAACAGTAGGGCTACATAGGTTAAGCAAATTTCCACGTGTACTTAAATTTACTCAATCTCTATTAAAATCAAATATTTATATTATGTACTTTACTATAGTTAGACATAAATTAAGATAATGTACATAAATTAAATAATTATTATACTTGTAAATTTGATAAATATGTCATCAAAAAACCTGTATATAAAGTGTACAAAAAACTGGAATGATTTTAAAACAGATGGATATTTAATGTCGTGAATCCACGATAAATTCGGTATTATACATATTCTGCACATATTTTATTTTGTAGCTGTTCGATTCTTTGTATGAATGTATCTGAATCGTGAAGCTGACTATGAAGATTGTACAATGTCTGGAATCCTTAGTTAATCATCATTGTTGTAAGTGCTTGATTAGATGCTTCCAATAAAGTTGTATGGATGGTTTTAAATTATTATCAAGCCTAATGGCCCATTTATATTACATACATACATAACTAAGTACATTGCGAAAATATTTGTGGCCTTTTTCAGTATAAATAGTTCAAGGTAAGTTTGTCTCTCACGTTGAAACATTTCAAGTTGAGATGCACGATTCCTCCTGCTGTATAATAATTGTGACTAGACTATAAACATCAGTCTTCGGGGAGGGATGAGGATACTACTGGACTGTGTGCTGTTACGAAAGTGTATTGAAATTTGAAATGCAACGGAAATCCCTGAAACCAGTTAAGTGAATACTCGAAATATGGAATTAAAAGGAGGATATGAATTGAAACCCTGTGGTCTTTCCTGGAAAAGTGCATGCGATGCAGTATAATTCCATCAGTGGAGAGTCGCTTGCCTCACTCCCTCCTCTCAAGAGAAAATGGTATTAGTTTACACAACGTAAAATGCAGAGTTGGGGAAGAAAGAGGTATAATGCATCCTATCTTGTATCCTTGTATCATTTTCATGTAGTTACCAATTTGATAACTGCTACTGCTGGTTCTTGTATACCACTTAAATTTCTGACGTTGTGACTTTCTTCCTGCTGTTTTAAATGCATACTTACAAGTTTCATTTTAATATAATAAAGGCATCAGCACGCGCGCTTTTCCACGAAATACGCCTTTATGATGATGAGAAAATATGGCTTGCTGTTTACCAGAATGCATCAAGGAAAGAAAGACTACGAGTTTTCTCTTTATCATTTCCAGGATGCATAATAATGATTTGGAAAATTAGGGAATTTGATTACATGTTAGGAAATGTCTGGGCATGACTACACGTAGAATACATTTGTAAAATTACTTGGTATGATAATATTGCAAAGGGAAGTGGAATGAAAATAACCATGTTTTACTTTAAACCTACAAAATATAGGGAAACAACTGTAACCGCAATTATGCATTTATATTGTGTCTACATAGAACACAAGGAAGAAAGTTGGCTATAATATTTCTACCAAAGAAACACGTACAGGAACAACATAGGCACTTATACTACACTTTCAAAAACCTTTTTCAAATTCTTGTGTTTCATGCGATTATGGTAAAGAAACGTTGGAAAATGCATTATTTTCTCATCTGAGTTAATTTTCTTTAAAAATATTACAAAATGGTTCCATGCATATATAAACTGATTATCACATGAAACAGGAACAGAACGCCGAATAAAAATTTCACAAAGAGCTTTCTTTTATTGTTCTGCAAAGTTTTAGAATATTGTGGAAAGACCGTTGTACTTTTGTGATTAATGCTGAATTTTACTTCGACTAATAAATTGGAAAAATAGCGTTCTGTTCTTTTATTAATGCTGCTGTATTTGTACTGTGAGTAAAGTCAAAGTAAATGTTTGACCGGATTGTTTGCACAAGCTTTCATGAATCAATACTCCTATTTTATACCAACTCAAACCGGATCTTCAAGAGCGGTTTCCGGTACAATTCTTTATTGTACAATGTGCAGAGAGAAGTATATTATGGCTGATTGTATAATTTGTAATGTACTGAGGATAAGTTTCATCTACCGAATTTTCCTTTTTCGTACGCCTTCCGAAATACTTCGACTTCTTACAAATTTCATTATTAGAGTACAGGAAACGGAATTGGCCGGTCCTAGCAGCAGAGTTTAATGAGCCCCAATGCTCCGTTAAAAAGTATTACGACATCATGTCTACTTTGTTGTATGTATTTGCATTATATTTGCATTTCCCTCTGTGGATATAACCGGATCGTTAGACAACCTGCCAAGAAGAAAGAAAGAAAGAATGAAAATTTCAGGGATTGAAACGAAGAAGGAAGCCAGCCAAAACCTTGAAAATATAAATCATACAATTATGTATTGACTTTTACCTCTTTGTCTCCGGTCGTTGTAAGGAAAGGCGACCGATAATTTAGTTATTAAGTCGCAAATGGTAGTCCCTCCAATTTATTACTCGCCAGTACTTGTGTGCTACTTTATGGAGGAAAAGTTTACAAATTTATTTCACCAAGACTAAAATAGACAATCCCCTGGAATAACTTGTTTCTGACAGTGTACAACTAACTGTTATAAAGGAATAGCAAGTACAAAACACTGTATAAAACGTAAAATGCTGCATTCTTGTGTTTGCTCTCTTAATAGCTTAAATGGCCCTTCCGCCAAGAGTCTATTACAATTTGTGATTGTTATGTCATCCTGTGTATGGTATAAAAGTTGTCTCTCTATTCTTTTTTTTCTTTGCCCGGGTACTGGGAGCATTCCCCTCCACGCGCTCGTTTCTATTCTTGTTATAGATCCTAGTAGTCTCTTGCCACCACTATTAAATGAAAAGTTGCCAACTCCGCCACGTCTCTCATCTTTATTCTCGTTCTGCGACGGAGAGGAGGACGAAGGAGGTGATGATATGGTGTGTTGTGCAAACAGCTTCTGGATGATCGTGCTGTATGACGATGATTACGGCGTCTTTGCTATAGCCGCTGGCGGTTTTGGGCAAGGGACCATGCATGCCACCTCATTTCCGAATAATATTTACATCCATGTATTCCTTCCAAGAGGCTAATATAATATACCGTTACCTATTTCCTATATGGACTCTTAAGCTGTTTTATAAATTTATATCCTTTTCACTATAAAAATACATTTTCCTGCCATTATGCTCATCACATCTCTGGTAGTAAACCGTACAAAACACACAATGTGCAGTGAGATGATCATTATATCATATCAAGCCATGACACAATAGCACGCAGCAGTAGTTCATAGCTAATATTGCTATATTGCTCCACCACCGATGATGATTCTGATGATGATCATAATGATGATACAATAATGTTATAAAATGTTGAAAACGCTAGGATGGCTACATATATGAGAAGGGTGAGTATGAGGCAATGAAAGTGGTCTGTATAAAGATATTATATTTTCCTTCTTGCACATTTTCTTGCTTGCTTGGCTTGCCTTTCTATTCCAATTTCTTTCCTCACTTTTTTCTTCAGTTTCAGTGGTTTTGTGTACTTCACTTTTACTGCCTCTCTGTCTTTATACGTTAAGCTCATGTATGGAGAAAAGCTATATGTACAAACATGCCCAGACACATAACAATTTTAGTCGTTCTCTATGCATATTATCACAAAGGGATGGTGATGGTGGCTGGAGGAGTAACGAGGAAAGCCAGCTACTTAAATGTACTTACCACTACTGCAAAGAATCTGGATAGAGAACGGATGGATGCATACATTATGTATCACATTTTATGAGGTTGCAAGTGTGCAAGAGAGTCACACGGGAAATATAATTCAGAAAAGTTTAATCAAACATCTCCTCTCTTCCTTTTTCATACCCTTCTCCTTTTTTCTCTCATTTTTAGCCAGTTCCTGATATTCTTTTTCATCATTTTTACTACGACCATGTTCACGACTACTGCTGCAATTCTTATGTTCATTTTGAGAGGAGAAGAATGTAGAAAGGAAATCTAGCGTTTTAGCAATCTTCAACAACTTTCTTCTCTGGTTAGTATAATAATAATGGTTTAGTGAGCGAACATTACCTTCCAATAAGATTCAGATTCTTACTCTTCATGGATATAATATGCATATAGTGCAGCCAAACATTTCTCTCTAAACTCATATATGACAGCATGCGTTTTTGCTTTTGCTGTTACGTTAGTATATGCATTATTATTATTATGAACTCTTGTGAAATTCATGGGTTGCCTCAAAAGAATCAGATATAGGACACTAAATTAAATTGAGAAGGGTAAAATGGGTTTTGAGGATTTGGCTAATTTAGCCCGTCTATGAATAAATGTTCGTGCTTACGGTTATAAGATTTCTCTGAAAGGCCAGGTAAACTTTTCCTTTGTCTAAGCGAAAAATATTTTTATTCATAAAATGAACGCATAACTCCACACATTTCCAAAGTATAAGGCGCATAATATGTAGAATGTAGACCATTAATGAAACTTATATATAACCTAGAATATGGGGGAAATGTCTTCCTCTTTATCATAATTCTGAACTGATTTTAGAGAAGGGTAAAATGGGTTTTGAGGATTTGGCTAATTTAGCCCGTCTATGAATAAATGTGCGTGCTTACGGTTATAAGATTTCTCTGAAAGGCCAGGTAAACTTTTCCTTTGTCTAAGCGAAAAATATTTTTATTCATAAAATGAATGCATAACTCCACATATTTCCAATATATAAGGCGCATAATATGTAGACCATTAATGAAACTTATATATAACCTAGAATATGGGGGAAATGTCTTCCTCTTTATCATAATTCTGAACTGATTTTAGCTAGGTAGAATTTGAATTATGTTTATAACGACTATGTCAAGGTAGAAATTTGTGGTGAAAGCGGAGAAGTTTGCCATGAATATATAAGTCAAAAGTACTATTCTACCCGTCCGATAAAGACCACAATTTTTTGTCGATTTCTCAATTAAATTAAATGTATGCAATATACAAGAGGGTTACATTATGTACATTCTTTCGAGTCGAAGTATAGATAGATCATATTGACGGAGCAACAATTTTCCTGACAACTTGTATTTGTATATACCTGTCATTTCCTTTTATGCTCCGAAGATAGCGAGGAACTTAAAAGTGTTAAATCTTGTGTTAATTCTCTTGTCACATTTGTGTATTTAGAACAGTTTCAAAAACAAACAAGTTATGCAGTTTATTTGTAGGCATTCAAAAGTCATAAGTTATGCAATGTCTATTTTTTAGCTGAAGGTAAAGACATTCCATCCAGCCACAGATACCCAAACCGCTTCATCATTATCATTCTAAAAATAAGTTCAGTGCATCAGGAACTCATTGGTTTTTCTCCAACCACATTCCGTGAATGAAAAGCAATAAAGACAAGGCTTCCCCAGAAGTAGGAAGCGAACCCAAGAAATAAAAGATTTGTGGCCAAAAAAGATTTTCTTTACTTTTGTACTTCTACTACTATGCGTGAATACTAGTATATCCGTTGATAGTAGTGGAACAACCACTGCTACCACCACGCACCACATGGATGCCATTTAAGAAAGGATTACAAGCGATTCCTTTTCTCAAGACTAGGAAAAGTATCTATCAGCAGATATATACTGGATGGAAGTGCCTTGTCTGTGTGGTTAATATCATCTTGACGTTCCACAATAATGTCTTACATACTCATAGAAAACGTTAATCTTATTTATTCTCTTGTTCACTGCGCCAATGGCATTCTCTTTACTAAATATATGAATGAAAAAACGCACCAAACACTACTCCAACAGTGCGTATATATAACAGGAACAAACCATATATATTTGCACTTTTACATTCATATTATTGTACAAAAGCAACTTTCTTAATGCTGCGTTTGTAGACTCCCTATTAACATGCTACATGCTTTCACTGTTTGAACAAGGCAAAAATCTTGATAAGCAGCATAAGATAGTTGATTGCTGTCGCTGAATCCACTGGAAAACAAACTTAAAGCCCATGGGCATGCATGTATGGTCATACATATATACACAATAAATACATGCAGACAAGTTCTATGTCCTAAAAGTAATGTCTGGGAAGACATTTATAACAAAGAGATTTGAAGACGATAGTTACATCAGTTGTTACATCTACGATTTACACAAATATACATACACGCACTTTGGTATTTTCTAGTGCTTTATACATGCTATAAGAAAACAATAAAGTAAATCTGTAAAGACAAAAGTACACGCACTAATGATAATGATTGAGAAAATAAAGACAATCCTCTTCTCACATTAAGAGTATCTTATCGTATACAAAAGCTGTACACAATACACATCATGACATCATGAGACAATAAATGGCAATAACTATAAAGATATACATACATTCACAACATCATCTGGAAAACCATGTTTCATACATCTTGAAAATATCAACGAACTATGCGAGCTTTCTATTTAGTAGGTGGTGGAAACAGCCCTTGAACTTAAGACGGCATGCAATATAATCTCCAACATAAAAATAACATTACACATGGCCCAGCGATTTTCTTGGAAAAGTTAAAAATATCTTAAGACTGGATCTTAGATGTAACATTGATTTAATTCCCACACAACTAATAAAGTGACAGCCATAAAGAAATATGAGGAGTGTGTCGTTTTATTTGGTGGCAATGAACTTAAAACGAACTATTATGTTACTTCAGGAAGAAGAAAGTGAATGTTCTGTAGTAATGGTAGTCCGATAAGAGGAAAAGCTGAATGAAAGAAAACCCCAAGTTACTCAAACTGTATTTCCTGTGTTGTCTTCCGGTGGAAAGCGAATAGTAGTAGTTGCAGTCTATTCACGGAAGAGCAGAGACAGTTTTCCCACAAGAAAACTCAACGATGCACGAAGTGGAGATGCTTAATAGGGATTAACTATCTAGTGTGTTGATTGTGCCTTTTAGCAAACCCACATGTGCCCCTCCATAAAGTTTTGCATGCAAAATGAAAAACCTGCAGTAATACAATAAAGATACCATAATATTATTTTCCCTGAGCTTATATAGCTTTCCTCTTGAAACCTCTGAAAATTCATTATGTGCAAATGTTTGAAATTTTTTTTACGGAAAATCTCACACAAGAGTATTTTATAGGGTAAAGTTGAATGATGGTCCGGAATTCATCATTTTTCACTCCTTACGAGAGGGCAATGTTCACCTAATGTCATTCATTAAAACTCAACGATGCACGAAGTGGAGATGCTTAATAGGGATTAACTATCTAGTGTGTTGATTGTGCCTTTTAGCAAACCCACATGTGCCCCTCCATAAAGTCCATGCAAAATGAAAAACCTGCAGTAATACAATAAAGATACCATAATATTATTTCCCCTGAGCTTATATAGCTTACCTCTTGAAACCTCTGAAAATTCATTATGTGCAAATGTTTGAAAAAATTTTTACGGAAAATCTCACACAAGAGTATTTTATAGGGTAAAGTTGAATGATGGTCCGGAATTCATCATTTTTCACTCCTTACGAGAGGGCAATGTTCACCTAATGTCATTCATTGAATTTCTGGAATGATGCAATGATTCCTCCTTCAAAAGCAACGTGACGAGCAAGTGAGCCCCATAACTTGTTCAACAGCATCTGAAAGAGACGGAAGTAAAGCGCCTCAATGACAGAGTGAAAGTACAATCGAGGAAGTGAGTAGTGTTGAAAATTACATATTATGTCAAACTGACTCCTACTACGGAGTCAGTGGCAGAGAAAATCGTATCATCAATAAAACCACTAGAAAAAAGTCGGTAGTCCATTCTATACACAAGTACATATATATATAGCTCACTAACCTTCTAGCTGAACTAATAGAATAACAACGTAAAAATAGAGTGATTTTCTCTCTTTTTCATAGAAGTAGAAAAGAAAGAAAACCACTTTTGGAGTCCAGATGGTTAGAAGAGCCCCTAAAAATCCCATGATTATAGACCTTGTAATACACATTAAGACATTGTATCCACTCGGACAATGGACCTCCTTGCACTTAAAAAACGACAAGGAGAATGAGAAAAAAGGCGACAGGTCATTCAAAGACAAAATGCTGTTTCTTCTCCTTCGGCTCAACTTTTCTAAAGTATCCGACTACTGGTTACATAGTAAAAAGTGATCTGTCGACCTTTCTTTTCCCGTTTTTCAATCTTCTCTTTCTCTCGTTCTATTCATTCACCTTGTACCACACACCATCACAGCACACAATTTAACTGGAGTCCTAGACAAGCCAACGGCAGCGTCACTTTTCTCTCAAGAGATGGTATAATAAAATACATATCAGCACCAACGTAATAAGCTTTTCATGCTACCAACAAAACACTTAAGGTGACCAGCAAGCGGCCACGAAAAGGGATACTTCACACCTGATGCGACCACCACCACCTTCAGTAAAATGCAGTACAAAACCTCAAAAGTATTATATTATCCTTTGGTTTTCTCTCTTTTCCTACTTTTCCTTCCTGAGAAACTGCTGAAATATTTCGAGCAGAACCACTTTCCTATTCCAATACCACCACCCTGCCTTCCTATTCAAAACTGTATGGTACCACACACACACCAGATATGGATATTATAATAGCGGTGTGATAAGGAATGAACAGTATAAAACGTACGTGAGCTCCTTAAGGAGAACGAGGTTCATTGAAATATTGAATTTTTGGGGATCCATTGTCACATAGCTCCCTGCAAAAACCACAAAGCAACAATGACAGTATTAGTAGCGGCAGCAGGACAAGGAGGTGGTTTCCGTTCCTTTTTGACTCGGTGACTCTGCTGGGGTATTGTGAACGATAGGAAGGACCTTTGATATAGTTGGTCGTTGTATACATTACCAATTTCTGAGTTCTTTTCAAGAAAAGAAAACGACTACAAGATACGTTGTACATACCACAATTATGCTACATTAATGCAGGAATCTAGGTATGTGCGGCTTTGGAAACACGTATTTCTGGTTAAAGGAAAGGGAACCTTAACCCATTCGTGTTTTTCTTAGCATATCTTACTTGGAAGTTTCCGTATAAATGGAATGAGTCACTACTAATATGGAATATCTGGCACATCTGGCTTTCCTAAATTGCGTCCAATTCTATTTCCTTATTCGTTTTCGTCTTATTTCTCTTGCCTGTATGTGCATACTTTTCCTTGTGCTTTTTCTGGCCTTTTGATGACCGTACTTAGCTGGCTAATAGTATGAGCCGGCCGACGAGGAACTGACATTAGACGTAACTGTAATAGCGGTATGAAATGAAACAGCAATTTTCCCATTACATTTTAAGAGTGCGGAGTGTGCATCACAGTATACCTATATCCAGCAGCTCAGCATACAGGCCAAGTAACTAGCTTTTTGTTTAGGCTCGAATTGAATGGTGATGGTACAAATGACAGTCAAGGTACACACGAGTAATCTTTTCAAAATGATATTGAAAATACCTATTGCTGACCAACTTACATCCACTCACTTCCATCCTGTCTATAATACACAGCTCTATATTTGGTATAAAAACTGCATGGATATTAAATGGATCCGAGCTCTTATGTGATGGCTAGACTACGCGCTTCTTGTCCATTTTAATCCAATATGGTCAGAAAAAGTACGCATTAGCTGGAATAATACATTTTTGATATTTGTCTATAATCATTGAATCCCCGGTTCATTTTCTGGAAACACTCTTTTAGCTTGACCATAATACAGATCCGTGTCCACACTGAAATTCGTTTGTAAAATAGGTAGACGCACGCACAATTCTCCGCAGGAGAAAGGTAGTAGTGGCTTGGCATACTTTTCTAGTTCCTGCAACTTGCTGACCATTTTACGTTTCCCAAAGTCATAACAATAAAAATTCTCATCTAGTTAAGTATAAAAGAGCGTCAATGGCTTATAGTGGTTCGCTTCACTACCAAAATGTGAATGTTGGTTGAATGGGAGTATATATATTGATGATGATCCAACAAGCATCCATTTCACTACATGTAATGTCCATGTTCTTGATTTGGGTTGAAGTCTTTACCCTAAAGATCATTTAATTTTAATACATGATGCTCAGAAAGTAATGTCATGTTCAACATTCTGCCCTTCCTATAGCATTAGTCGATGATGGTAACTTGATGACATTGTTGTTCTCTCTATGTCGTGCGGTTAAAATATCATCTCAATTAATACATATTCTATAAATTGAATTAAACTTTAATGCCATAATATCCAATCCAATATAAGGATACAACCCACCATGTAAAAATTTGTTCCTTTTGCCTTGCTGTATGTAGATAACAGTAATAGTTAGTAAAAAGCCAATATGTGAAAATAGTTAGTACTCTCTCACCATTTTTTTGAATGTGTGTCTGTGTGTGCAAAATATTACTTTACGAAATGGGTAGGGCGACAGAGAGTAATGCAAAAACTACGAGTGTTGAATTCCACATTGGAATATCTTAACAGCCCATGTATTCCCACGTCTCTAAACACTCTTGTCATTTATATTACAAGCAATTTTTCCTTGTTACCTATTTCTCTTTTTAACGGCTTCAGTAGTCCAGCACACACATACACACACGCCATGGTTTAGTAGACAGAGGAGGAGTAGGCAATCCTAGTATCAGGGCTCAGCCCAGCTCGTGTAATAATCCTACAGGGGTGTATCATCACCAGAGAAGAAGAGAAGAAAATTGGGACCGGATCTTATGTCCCTTACAGAGTGAAAGAGAGAGAGAGAAGAGCGAGCACAAAACGGTCCACTGGGGAGAGGTTCGTATATGATTGCTGTAAAGGCTTTTTTCACTATACTACCACTAACACGAACACGCCAACTTACAATACACCGGCAAACTGTGTTAAGATTAGAAAACAAACATTATTCATACATATGTATGTAGAATATAAGCTAAAATTATACGTATACACGCCTGCATGCAAACAGCTACCGACTATGTGCTTTCACTTCAACATCCATAATATTATTATGACAGTGCTCAAACATTCAACCTTAAAAATACTGCTCTGGTACTGGTTACCACCTTTTCCACGTATGCTGTGGCGATAACCAGTTACGTATGCTGCGATAAACTGCAACAAATACATATAGATGTAAAAGCAGCAGTGTCCTTTTCTCTCCCTTTAAGATTTTTTTCCTGTTTTTTCCCGCATTCCATCCAAATATTATTCACACAAACTTTACTATGCATCCATATCAATGAGCAGCGTTTTTTTCAGTGTGTAAACGGGGAAAATTGTAGTTAGGAATTCTGCCTAGATCACCGATTGCCAGTTACTTTATGACAGTTTCTGGCAATTCCCGTTCGATTTTGTGGCAATAAAACCGTTTAGAAAATATGGAATATATTTTTCTAGGTATACTACGGACCCCATGTAAAACAGTAAACGCAGCTACATGCTTTTCATAAGTATAATATAACAATTTGTAGTAATAATAATGATATGAATGTAATATATACAAGTAGGTAGACAATTTTCCTCACAAGTCTTACTGATTCCCTCGTTGTGTGGCTCGTACCGTGTACTACTAGTCGGCCTACGTATATGGATATTTGCGGCACTGAGAATATGAAACAGGGAAGAGAGAGCTATTAGTCTCTAGAATGAAAAATATGAGGAGGCTACACCAGGAATGTATAATTTTTTCACTCTGCTTTTTTCTTCTTTTTCTACCGCACTGAGAAACCCATTCCATCTCATCGAGTTTAGGTGATGGAGAAAGAGCCAGAAATAGTCTGTCGCATGACGTAATAGAGAAATCTCTATTAAAGATGCGTCTCATTTTAGTCGTGGTGAATGTTTATATATAACAGTATACTTATTTATGGGGAAAGCAAAGGTAATCGTAATCTAGCAAAACCAGCAAAAATGTATGTACAAGAAAAAAGTAAATGTTAGATGCATCGCAATATTATTATTATTATATTTGCACTTGCACGTGGTATTTTCCATTTTTCCTTCTTCCTTTCTGACGTCTTATCTCACAATCATCGTTGCCTTTTTGCTCCATATCATTAAGATGTTTCTTTTAGAGGACATGGTGCTTAGATAGTTATATAAAATAATCTTTCTCTGGGCTTTAAGAAAAGTCTTGCACTGTTTCGTATTTATGTACTTAGTGACTGCTTGTATACATAAACTTCATCAACAAAAACAACACAAAATACCCGGCAAATGCCACTACGAAACCAAGCACCACAACAAAACCACTCGTCTCTTTCTGTCTTATTTATAGCGGCTGGTGCAGTCACGCATGATGTTATTATTATATATTAATACGACAAATTTAGCAACTTTCCCGACAGAAAAATTCAAGCATTCAAAATGTACATAACTTAGATAGACATGGAGCGAAAAGAACAAGCACAAATTGCTAAGATTTCTCTTTACACGTCTTGTGTCTATTTATATGAATTGAGTTGGGGGTATATTCCGTCACAATCTTCATATGAGCCTATATTTGCTCAGCAACATGATCTAGAGACTATAACATCACCACCCTATTCACCATAAAACTGTCTCTCTTCCAACTTGCACCAGTCAAAGAAGAAAAGTTGTGTCGGGCTTTGGAAAGAGGAAGAGAAACGAAAACTACAAGCACACTTTTTTTATAATAGTTATAGTGTATTTGCTGCACTGAACAAGTCTACAGCGTTTACAGATACGAGAAAAAGGGAGAAGCTCTTCTTAATACTTCTTCTTTTGCTGATCGTTTTTCTAGAGAAAAAAGCAGCAGAGTTTGGAGGAGGAAAATTTTGGTAAAATTTTCTTATTCTTCAAAAATATTATGAATTCCTCCCCCGAGCCTCATTTCCTTTTATAACTCAAACGGGTATTTTAGACAAGGAGCATTGCTCTCCCTATATAGTGGTAACTCTTACTCCTTTTTACTCACATTGAGGTGGCGTATGTATTATGATGGGATGGCACTTTCTCCTAGCTATTTGTCGAGAAGGAACAATTGTTTGCTTGCAACAAAGGGGAAAAGCATAACCTATTCTTCTCTTTTAAGAGAAAAATCCCCAGAAGCGGTAAGAAATGTAGCAGAAGAAGCAGTTGCACTAGTCAGTTTGGGAAAGGGCAAAGGATCTTTTTGTAGAAAGCAGTATCATCAAGATCCAAAGTCGGTGGAACTTTTCATTTTACGTCGCAACAAAGAGAGAGGAAAATGCAAAAATGGTTATGGAGGTTTCACCGGGATGCACTTATTGTGTATTCCGCTCTGTTTATCCTGAGTAGAGTTTAACAAGATGCAAATCTTCTAGTCGAGAATGCATACATGATTGTTTAAGAGGATTGGGCAAGGTTCTTAAAAACGGAGCTGGTGTATGAAATATGGGATTTGTGACCCAACCTACAAACCCAAGCTGCACGCTTAGATTTTAAAAGAAACATATTATTATAAATAATATTAGTGAATACAATACTTTTACATTTGGTGAAAAAATTAAAATGGTTAGTGCAAAGCTACACCTACGGCAATAATAAAAGTTACCTTCAATTCTGCTCATTATTACCGGGATGAAGTTCAATTAATATCTGTATACATTTTTTTCTGAAAAATAAATGCGTGGTGATTTCCTTTTGTTTATCCTTTCCACACCCATGCCACCATTTAATTTGTTACGAGCAAGCTTTCAGGATGGCAGATGAAAAGATGAGGGTGCACGCGTGTAAGGGATGGCAACACCAACGCGGAAAATTGCTTCAGTTCATCTTGTCACTTTTCAGTTTCACGGTCCCAAATTATTACCGCTGCAGAGAAGCAGTACATTTTCCACGGTTTAGCCCACCCTATTCATCTTCAGTACATTTATTTACTCTCGTCTTTTCTTTCATTTATTTTTTCTCCTCACTCCTGCTATATCTTTGTAATGACGAGGATGAACCGCTTTATCTGTCCATCCCTCATTTCTACATAACATCTATATAAATGACAGAGGTGGTAGAGGTGATATGGAACTCATGTGAAAAAAGAAAGCATAGCAGTCCAAAGGTCGAGACAACGTTTGTTAAAAAAGGTGGAATAGGAAACCGTAAGTAATTTTCTTCTTGAAATCTCCTTCCTCCTCAAAGATCACATCTTATTAGAAGACCGGAAAAAGGGAAAAAAGAAAAAGGACCGTCAGGAAAAAGAAAGTTTGGACACCGGCCATAGCACAAACAATCTTCTCTCTCGTACCGAGTTTCACGGGTTTTCCGGCACTGGTGAGCAGAAAATGCATTTGTTTTTTATATACATAACTTGTATGGCGAGCCCATGGCACAACTGTAATTGTACCACCAGTTTAAATGAATGTGTGTAGAGAGACACATTCCTTCCACTGACCGCCACCAACATTCATTGTGATGATGATTATGTAAGTGTGCGTTGGGTGTATTGCTCTCTTTTCCACCACCACCATTTGCCTTGCCACACAACCAGTCTACAAAACCTTATTTTGAAAGTAAGTTGGCATGTAGTAAATTGCACAATTCGTTATGTCGAATGCCCTTGGTTTCTAGCCGTCACTCTGGATTAAACAACTCAAGACCACTTTTCAGACCTTTATCTTTGCCTCTCATGAAGAGAAAATACTCACGGTCAGAATTCAGAAAGAAGATATGCGTGTATAAAGATGCTGAGAGAGAGAAAGAGAGAAGACGGAGGGGGGAAATAAAAAGGAAAAATGAAGGGAATAGACATGCCGGTCAGAGTGAGTCAGGGGGAATCAAAAGACATTTATCACTTGACCCCTTTTTCACTATCATCAAGACTTTAGCTTTTCGTTGTTGTACTGTGTACAAATACAATGTTATAGGGTGATGGTGGGTAGCATAAACTGCTGCAACACGTAAATTATTATTGTGTACTGGTAAAGTAAAATAAGTGAATCTTCCTCTTTCCCTTTTCACATTCATTATATATATCATCATGCTGATGCTCCCTTTTTTTACAAAATCACGATGAGGAGAAAATTGCAAGATCAGAGTTGCTTCTGGAAATATTTCAATTCTCTGCATGAGAAGTTGGTAGCAACAGAGAAGTGAAGCTATCCATGCTTACCCTTGAGTAGTCTGTTCTGTTGTATGAATTCTTATAAGATTGGGAGAGTTGAGATGCATTTCATGAAAATATACGTGGTTAATTTTAATTGGGAGAGTAGTTAAAGAGGACCTTTATTGGAAGGTTTTTTTAACAACCAATATACATTTTATTGGTGGAGAAATATACAATCATTAATGCAAGCACTCTCACAAAAAAACTTTATGATTAAGCTTCGTCTCCTGTCTTTTGTCATCTCAATTCCGAAAACCTGTAAAGCTAGCAGTAAATTTAAAACTTACATTGCACCGCCGGTTTTTTATGACAGGCGGAACTTGATTGTAAGATAATATTTTCCTTTTAGAAGAGATGACTGCTTTATGACTCCCGTTTATAGTTCCTTTTGTTCTACTATGCTTTTATTAACATTGTTGTGATTAATATGAAAATCAGATGACACGCCAAGGTCATAACTAACTACCAATTTGGAAAATATATGGTATCGTTTTATGAGCAGCGGCCACCGAAACTTGTTCCAAGAAATCGTCATAATAAATAGACGTGTACATAAACGTTTAGGAGATGGAATTGAAAAGATCATCTTTGAATGATAAATGCTTCTTTTTGTCTTTTCCTCTTTTCTTGAAAAACCACCACCACCGCGTGCGCTTTCTCGGTGGCAGCACTAAAAGTAACTTGCAAACTGTACATTTTATTCCTTCAGATGAACTATACTTCCTTGTGGAGCCAGATTTCTGGCTGATCTAACACACTATCATAAAATCCAGTGAACCAGAAATTATAACACAGAGTCAGCCAAAAATATGCTGTAATACTTTTGGAACGGTACTGCTCCGGCTTCTTACTACCACGACCGATCATCTATGCAACGCGCATTTCTGTTCACAACGCCGTACTTCCTGAAGTGCACCCATCTATATTTTTTATGAACCCACATAATATATACCCAGATAATATGCACATTCTAAAATGTCCCCGTCCATAAGCAGCTTTCTTCGTTACTGTTTTTTTACTTTTCTTTTTATCGATGATTTTCTTACAATTTAGCGATTCCATATGAGTTAATGTGTGCACTTTGTTAAGTTTAGTCTGTATAAATATGTTACTTGTTAAAAAAAAGTGCAAGATTATTCAGCTACTGTTACTATACTTAATACTCTTTTCCTGGTGAACTAAACATTTATATAGAAGTTCACGGTGCTTATCACCCTGTGTAAATTCGACAATCAATCATTGAATTATGACAATGCCAATTAATAAATCAAATTTGGTGAGAATGTGAATGTGAACCTGCAAGCAACATAAGACTAATGATTATTCATTAATTATATCGAAATCACATAATTAACTAAAATTAAAAAATGCACGAAAAGCATTCAAAATTGGTACAAAGATTAAATAAAGCGTGCGGTTTACTAACATAACAATATGATATACTCATTGACTTAATTGGTAATTTAATCGAACAATTAGTTTATTCCAATTAGATCCAAAAGTTTACAGAAATGCACTGAAATCGGTCCAGTGATCAGATGGTACATACAGATTACTAACATAATAATAACAAAAAGGTTTATTATCTTAATTTGTGCATTAAATGAACAAATTATTTAATTACAATTAAATCCATTGAGACATTCATTGTAATTAATGATTTAATTGTTAGTAAATAATTGGTTTAATTAACGCACAAATAATGTAAATAATTTTTTTGTTATTATTATGGTAATGAATACTGTAAGATATAAGTTTTATTATTATATTGCTAATCTACATGCTTTATTTAATCTTTGTACCAATTTTGAATGCTTTCCGTGCATTTTTTAATTTTATTTAATTATGCGATTTCGATATAATTAATGAATAATCATTATCATTAGTCTTATGTTGCTTGCAGGTTCACATTCTCACCAAATCTGATTCATCAATTGGCA
This sequence comes from Coecobrya sp. COE2, assembly GCA_027743765.1. Lineage (NCBI taxonomy): Eukaryota > Metazoa > Arthropoda > Collembola > Entomobryomorpha > Entomobryidae > Coecobrya > Coecobrya sp. COE2. Next base: position 29,703 of record JAHZMV010000415.1, read on the forward strand.
TTGAGATAATTCAATGATTGATTGTCGAATTTACACAGGGTGATGCGTACCGTGAACTTCTATATAAATGTTTAGTTCACCAGGAAAAGAGTATTAAGTATAGTAACAGTATGTATGTGTATACCAATACCTTCGCATGAGATGAAGCACTTTTATTTAGTAGTTTACGATAAAAGTGAATGTATAGCTCAGTGGAATAAAATGTACAAACACAAGCACAGTTCTCATCCTCACACACTCAAACATTGACTTTTTATCCGATTTCTCTTCTTCCTCCCTTCACTCTTGTACAAACCCTCGTATATATAATGCTATACAAATTCTAACAAAGGGAACAAGTGGTCCGGAATGGAATACCTTTAGTCAATGCTCATATGTTCAAAATGCAGCCTTTCACGCTTGTCTGCCCTTTTTTCTGGTTGTTGCGTAGCTAGCGTAGCAAGCAGTTGTCTGGAAGAGAAAGAAGAAGACTATAACATATGTACATGCAATGTTACGTGTATGTAATATTATCAAGCCGACTATAGTACGGTTATTGTATCTCTTACTGATTGAATGATGCGACTGCAGAGGACAAATGACGCATGAGAAAGTGAGCAATATTCAATAGAAAAACGAATATTTGTTTGAGAGTTCAAAATCCACGGAAATGTACCGTCTTCTTGTAGGACGACGCACAATCCGAGTTTAAGAGAACACTTGATCTTATCATACATACGGAAGGCGGGCATGTATATGATTATTAGACTTATGTACGTCGTTGAGGGATAGAAACCTGTCGAATTTATGAACTTATATTATTTTTTATTCCAAATTCCAACTAACCAGTTTAATAGAAAATCGAGTCTCCACAAAGAATATCATTGGAATTTGTAAAAAGTGAAAGAAAAATTTATAAATATATATAGTATAAGTACACGGGATGTAGATATAATAGATATGTATAACGTGCATAGATATTAGATACAAAACGTTGAAAAGCCCTTCTGTTGATTGTGTTGCCGCTGAGAAGCGGCGTCTCCCCACTTTCTTAACAAAAGATATTAAGCAGCAGTGTGAAAGTATTTTTTGAAATGAAGAGGGAAAGCGCGAAGTTTCTCTTCTTGCACAAGAAGACATGTTCTTCCATATTGGGAAAATTGCCCGAGTTGTTCACTTCAACTTTTGTTGTTACAGTGGATTTTCACTAGTGGACTGACTGCTCTGAGAGGGTTGCCCAGCTTGCAAAAGGAATATTTCAATCGTAAATATTACACTTGTTATGGATGCAAAAAGACTTCTGGATACGAAAAAGATTCCTCCAACATTAACTCCTACTCGTTGTGCTGCCAATTTTCTTTCCAAGCGTTCCAACTGCCAGGAAAAAAACACACAGTGAGAAAGTATTAGAATGGCAGTGAAAGTTGAACAAGAATATCCCCAACTTTGCTTGCTTGGCTGGGGATTTTATATTGGGTATGATATGATTATGATTGTATATTATGGTATGCATGTATAATATATATGTATAGGTAATATGTGTGCTTGTAGTAAATGTCAAGTCAAGATTATCTTTCGTCCATTACAGAAATGGAATAAGTTGATGATGAACACTTTCCAGCTACGGCTAAAATTTGATGTGCGTTTTCATGAATTTCTGATGCATAGTACGTCACCATTCCTGTTCGTAGAATCAACATGGATGAAGTCATTGACGCATACATTGTCATCCCATGTCCACCCTCAATCCCTTTAGAGCTTATCCACTGGGACAACTAGGAGAACATAAAACAAAATGAAAGTTTCAATAAGAGGGAGATCCTCTTCTGATAAGTACTTAAATATTACTTTCTTTATGCAATGGTAATCTCCATTGAAGCGTGTATATTATTATATGCAATTTGTTCCAGGTTTTCGAATACGTACATGCATTGCCATCAAGATGACGTTGACAATATAGGATAGCAGTAAGGGAGGTGATAGAAACTCATTCAATTTTTTCAATAGCCCACATAACTGCTCAAATTCACATCGAATGTTTTCCCAAACGCCAGGCAACTTCTCTTCACTGGTATCCCCAACCTTTGAAATTGCTGTGTTGACCAGTGATTGGAATTGGGAGGAAATAGCACGAAATAGGACCACAGTCAGAGCATCTATAAAATTCCACGAGTAGGCAGCAACCGCTTGTCGAAACAGCTTTGCCAATACAATGAATATACTGTAAGGTAGATGCATCTCGACTTTCATTGATTCGTGGAGTCGAGTAGACAGAGATTTGTCCTTTTCTGTGAAGAAATGATCATAATAACATGACATGCAATTTGTAGTATGTAGTTGTTGATGGACATGATGAATAATAGATACATATATTTGAAGACACATGTGGTGCAGTGTCCATCACAATATGTAAGTATCTTTACCAAACTTGTATTTGATCGGCTCATACGGTCCAATTTCCTTCATGTTTGTATTGATTACCGTGTAAATGTACATGGTATTTTCTGCAACAGCGTACATTAAGATGACAACGGACACCATCATCGCAAAATGTCTCATCTTCATGTCCGCTTTACTGAATTTCAGATTTTGAATGGTTGCATCCCACTCTATAAGCATTCGCTTGAAATGTCGACATCGAGCGAGAAAGTACACATAGCTGAAATCATTCGATCGTGATTGTGTTTTTGATTAAATAATTGAAAAGTTTTCATAGAGCCTGCTTATTTCATATGAGATTTGGATAGGATAGTAATTTATTGGAATTACATACTTGATCACAATCACAAGCGAGTGAAATGTGGAACAGAGAGTACGTAAGGTATTGAGAACGCCAGCTTCCTCCCACAAACTGGATCGAAAATGTACTCCCTGAATAAATCCTGCAATGCTAAGTGACGCCAAAGCAAAACTCCAGAAAATTGGAAACGAAAGCCACCTTGACAGTAAAAATAACAATAAAAGAATCATAATATTATAACTTAAATAAAAAGGGATTTCGTACCGGCAGGAGCCTTCATTGCTCTTACCGGAAGCTTAGCTCTGAAAATCCATCCTGTCTCCGTTCAACTACCAAGGGAAGTAATCCAAGAATTTGACAGATTCTTAATGGAAATATAAGAGTAGTAACAATACCTCGCCTCATTTTATTAGCTGTCGTAACTGAAGGCATGACTTGCAAAAAGCTAAAGGGAAAACCACACTCTACACTATGCAAACAGGGTTAAGACTGGAACGTGAACAAGGTGATTGACTTTTTATGACCACCTTATCGCAATACCTTACAATACACACTTTCACGTGATCCCCGCATCTGTGCATACCTGTTAGATTTACTGCAACAATTGAACTGAACTATTCCAACCGTACAAGTTTCCTTCTTAAACTTCTTTGGTCTGATTTATTCTAGTTAGCGAAATTTGTTTTATTAACTTCCTTTGTCAAATAAAAGTTTTATGCGCAATATTTTAGTAGTAACAAATTACATGACGGATGAAAAAGTAGGCCAGGATTAATCATTTTAAGTGCAAACATGTATTTTATTTACTAATAAAACATTTGCAATTTCTTGATGATTCCTGAGAAATTAGGCCAGGAAAGTTATTAATATGCTCATCCTCCTATTTTGTCGTCTTTCAAATATATGAAAAGACACTTATTATGTGTACTATAAAAACACAAGACGCAATAGTGTATTTGCTAATCAACAAAACAATATTAATATCTACATAATGTGTATTTCTATCTCCTTTCGTATTAGTAGATTATATCTATTATACTTTGTTAATATAAAGGGTAATTTTCATATAACACTTAAAGCATGTCTAAGAGCATATTTATCTCACTACACTATCCATATTACTATATACCAAATATGTAAAGAGCAAAGCAAAAAAAGCAAATGAAAATCATAATCTGTAGTTGGGACTGGGACAATAACTTGACTATTTCTAGTGAAAAATCAATCTAACTAATATAATCATAGATTGAGCATTAAATGTGACAACAAGAAAGCTCGAGATTTTCTTTAATGGTTTATCTGCCAAATATGACCTTCTCGATACTGAGAACGTTATAAGTATAAGTGATGTTTAATTATTTGAAAATGTCAAGGAGGCATAAGCATATGTACCTTCAATTACATCCCGGACTACATCAATATTTTCCGATTATGGGACTTTCCATCATTAATGAAGGACGTGATGACTGCATAACCTCGAAATGGAGTATGGTGACTCAAAGGGAAGGCTTCCACGGCCGTCAATTGCCCTAAATAACAATAATTTTTAATCATGTCATCGCCTTCATTTCCCCCTCCCACATGATCATTCGACAAAGTGTAATATTTGTGCAGGAGGACTGGAAACTTATATCTAGTATATGCATAATATTAAATATCCAGTTGATACATAAATTTTTCCTCGCATATTAATTTTTTGCATGGAATACGCTACGCCCCATATATAAACGTCTACGGTTATTATTATTACCACAGCGCAAGTTAAACCAGCAGTAATGGAAAGCTGTTTTCTTTCCAGCTCCAGTATTTCAATTTCAAGAGAGTACACACCTTATGATGAACATCAGAATTGAAAATAAAGCAAATATATTATGCATTTGCTGATGCCTAGTCAAGTGTTCAACTATGTAGAAAGTCATGTAAGCTAAGCACATATATTGTATATTTTAGCATGTGAGCAGGGAAATATTTTGTGGCCTTACTACACGTTGAACTGAATAACGCTCAGGCTCATCATAATAACACACAACCCATCACATCACAAGTAAATTGAACATTTAGAGGGAAACAATATTAAATTTGTGGTGGAAAGTGCTCTCTTGATGGAAAAGGCCTAATTAGTTTTTGGTATTAGGTGAAACTGCCTGCTTGTGTGTGCTTGCTTTTGGTTCTCTTTCTTGCCTTGCCGTTCCCTGCCAATGGAGAAATGGAGAAACCATTCGTGCATACGCAAAGGAATCTCAATCTCCACAAGGCCGTTATATTGCAAGGAAGCTTTCACATTTAACTTAAACTAGATATGCAGTCATATATGGACACTTTAATATTAAATGTAAGTAGGTATGTGGTATGTAAAATGTATTCACTTGTCACAACGCAAACCAGGCTAAAACCTTGCATTATTAAGGCATGTTATGTAGGTATGGTCGTGCGTTGTTCCAGGCGTTTGTTGAAAGCAACAAAGTAAAAAAATAACGCGGCCAAGGCAAAAGCGTCGTAACGAGCAGAAGAGGCATGAACACAGAAGAAAGACGCTTGCAGGCAGACAATCTTTGAGTGGCCCATTCATGCAGGTAGGTAAAAGTAACAAGTATAACTTCTGAAATTGACAGAGTATAAAATTTTCTCCAGCTCTTTCACTCTTCCCAAATTTTCCTCTGTGTGTGCATATACGTTGTGTCTTTGGTCTGTCATTCATTAAATAGTTACTACAACATACGACATCCATCTCCACAATAATGGACTAATGAACTAGTTTTATTGAAGTATGCAAGCAGTTGCTCTGTATAATGGAAAATTGCTAGAATTTTAAGAAGCATGAAAAGTTGGTTATTTCATTCACTGTTATGCTGTTACAAGCCATGCGACTTGTCACAAGATGGATAATTTAGCTGGTTTCAAACTATGTAGTAGATAATTGGTTGGTGGGCATGTATGCATGTCATTCTCCAAAATGATGTTCAATACAGGATGCTATCCATATGGTGCAGAATATTCGCAGATGGTGTTAGATACATAGATATAGCCAGAGAGAGAGAGAGAGAGAGAGAGTAACTTTTAAATTGTAAATGAAGTCGGGTAAGCTAATTAAGAAGTACCTAGATTAGTTTATTTATTTATTTTCGTAATTTACTGGAATAATTAGCAAACACTTCCTGGGTTTCAGCTCGGCTAAGTAAAATTAACCGAGTGAAAACTATAACAATTAAGTAGAATGAAGAACATTTTCAAATTTTAGAAAGCGGGCAACCCCGTCAGTTGGACATTGTCGTGTCACAAATTATTTATGCTTGACAGACATCGTCTCGTCGTTAGATTGTAGAAATGCTCATCATACATTTACGACAAATAATAACCTGGAATACAAATCATTTGGCTAAGAAATGACAGGATGCATTTCGAATGCATAGACATATCAATAAATGGGTTTTAATATAATATATATTTGTATTTATGATGAATAAACTTCAAATTCTCGAAGAGAATAACGAAACATTGTACCCTTCTGGAAAGCATACAACTTCACAAATCTGGCAGTGACTGATTGAGACAACGATATAAGATCAGAACCCCCATCTCCATTATAACTTTCGTAGACAGTGGTCCAACTGCTTTCATCATTAGATGTCTGAATTTGGTACCCCTTTGCATATGCAGCTTCCCATTCAATAATGACTGTCTTAATAGATTTCGTTTCTCCCAAGTCGACGTATATCCACTGCTCTTCTGACTCATCACTTGCCCACCGCGTACCCAACGCTCCATCCACTAGAAGCTCAGGATTTACACACGGATTTTCCTGACTGCTTGCTTTTATTGGATGATTGAGAGCAAGGTTTTCACCACCCTCGCCAATTCCTGTAAGCTCACCCTGCCTTAGTGTCCTTGCCAGGTAGTAGGTATCTTTCACACCTTGATCGCTATTAAAAGCAGGATCTTTTAAATACTCAGCCCAAACCATGAACCAAATCCATCGGTTTTGCCGTTCCAGCACGGCAGGAGTTGGGACGGCTCCCACCTCTGCAAGAGCAATTGGTTTCCCTTGGGAAACTTCCAACATTTTCTGGTAGTGTTGATCACTGGGTTGGATGTTCATCCAAACATCAAGGGACGATACATCCACGTAGTCGGCACCTGGCCAGTACTCCCCTATCGAGTCCATTTGAACGTCCTTGACACACCATGTCCAAACCAAGTTATTGAATCTGGCTGATAAATAATCGTAAGTGATTTGATAAAGTTTGCGACTTCCATCGGGACCAGGTCTACCACCCCACCAGGACCAACCTGCGGAAAATCAATATACATACTTTCTCTAGTAATTTGCAGAGTACCTACACGAAAAATTTGGGACCGTATTTTATCTGTCAAACTATCCGCATTTTACCTTCATTCATTTCATGGATAGGCCTCCAAATTACAACGACTTCTGCATCATGGAGCTGTTGCAAAAACGGAATGATTGTATCAATTCGCTGCTTCCATTTTGTATTTAAATCTCCTCCATCTTGAATCAAGCTGTTCCACTGGTCATTAGTCAACTGTGCCAGAACACCGTCGGAATCCCAGTTGCAAGTTTCCCCCACTGTGGGTGGACATGCATGCCATGTAAGTGCAACAACAGAGCCTGCATTCCATTGTCGAACAGCTTCATCCACCATGGATTGTCTGTTACGTACGTCATCGGGTAAAAATAGAAAGTCGCCTCCCCAGAGACCAGGATACAATCCGGTAATATCTCGCGCAACACGAGTCCATTTCGTTGGATCTGAATTTGGCTCCCTGTTATGCTGACCTGAAATTATTTTTGAGCCAGAGATACTGGAAAAGTAGCGAAGTACGTCTGTTCGGCTTACTGTAAGTAGAAAATTAAGGAAAAAATTAGTAGCAAAGTTCTCCCGTACAATTTTAATTAGTTTTTACATACATACATACCCGCATTGTTAAATGCCACCAAAGTGACAAAGATGAACAAAAAACTTGTAAGCCTGAGAGACATAATGTCGCAATGAAACTGGTAGCTTGGCCTAATTGGAACGATGACATAAATGTATCTCAAAGAAGCAAATTGAAATACTGATTTTTATTATAGAATTTCGAATATCAGTAGACAGTTGTGGAAATATTTACACGAGGATCACATCGACATGGAATGATTGACAGCATGTGTAATCGATCTTTGTCACTTTATCAAGTGTTGCGCAACCTGACATTTTATCTATTAAATTGATGAATGATTGACAGGAATGCTATCAATAATTAACACAAGACAGAATTATTTCAAAATTTGTGCGGATTAAAATATTTACGTCATCAGTTATTCAGTTATCGATTTTCGTATACATACTTCATTAGGCTATAATTAAAATGTTTTAGTTATGTAAACTAATTGTTGCAATTTAGGATATGCGTATAAACTAATCGATACGCGCAATGACGATATATTTTTGGGCGTTTTCGGACTCAAACCTCTATTGAGGCAAGTAATTTGAAGTTAGCAACAAAGTTGATAAGGTGGAACCAGAGAGAATGGTGACAGTGGGCTCAATAATTGACAAGCCGAAAATAAATGTTGCCAAATACTTTGAATGACACCTGCCTTGTAATCAAATAACAAGTTATGATGATGCAAATGATAAAAGTTGAGTGCGTTATTTACCCCTTCAACTTTTAGGAATTTACCAATCTTTTTTAACGAATTTAAGTGATTTTCACGGTCAATTAGGTGAATAAATGAATTTACCATTATTTAAACATATATGATAGAATCAAGTCTGAAAATATATGTCTTAATATTTATCCATTGTCCTATAACAAGTTACTTTATTAGTTCTCTTATTTACGTCTCACAAGTCATTGATTTAAATTGGTTCCCGTTCGGCTAGCCATCAGAATACGTCCTTCGTTTATTCTACGCATGAAAAACGGAGACGCAGCCAGGAAAAGTATCTCCAACTCAACATTTATCTTTAGATCCACCCCATGGAACACTTCTTTCCTTGTTACGCTGGAACATTCCAATCATATCGTTTAAGTTGACAGCATGACAATGTATGAATGTGCCATGAATACCGTAATATAAATTCATGGAGTCAAAAAAGATTTATTGTACTTTTTCACGGTGTTTTCTCTCTCACAGTATGCTAATGTCAACATCCTGAATCCAAACAGCCAATACTTCTAACTAGCATCTTCAGTATAAGGTTATTCGATGAGAAAATAAGTTGTATCACATGTATTATGAAAGCTAAATGCATGTTGTTAAGTATATAAAAGCATCATTTATTATTATAGACGATATTATATATGAATTCACTGTCACAGAGGGCAAATAAACAACAATAATATTATTTATAAGTCTATGTAAGCGGAGATCCTATGTAACAAACCGACAGGCACACAAAAAGACGTTCACTTTAGTTCTCATCATCATGAATGGTTGGTTTTAACGTGATGGTTTAGAAGAATGCTATATTATACAAAAAAATATAGCCAATCAATCCGGAGTAATGATTTCTTCCCGAAGCTTCGACCTTCGTAATTAGCCTAAGCATTATTGTTTGTCGACATGAAATCCTAAATGGACAAGTCAGATATTTAAATATACCTACATACCGAGTTTGGTAGATAGCGAACAATTGTCAGTATCAGTATCCACCTCCATGGGATATACTTCTCTTGTCGTCATTTTGCGCGACAGTCGTTATCTGAAACACAATTTTGCCAGATACAACAAGTCAAGCTGAAATACAAATTCCTGTATAGAAAAAGTTAATAAACTTTTTTGTGGAAACTTTTTAGCATGCTAAACAAACTTTATTGTGCAGTTTCTTCTAATAAATGCAACGAGAAGTGTATGTATCACTACCATATTATGGAGCATTTGTCGCCATTTACTGTATCGAATACCCTTTTGTACAACTTTCTTTTTTAAAAACTCCTATTGGAATAGCTATAGTATAGTACCACACCTTCATGATTTTATGAATGTGCCTACATAAGCAGCATTTTTATACTTCAACTCAGTAAACGGAAACCTAGGCCGAAAGCGTCTAAACTTTTTATTTTGCTTTTTAAAGTATATAAATCTATTGGTACAGCCTCTAGATTTTACGGCGTGTACTTGCTAGCAGTTCTATCAGCAAGTAAACCAACCAAGCAAGCACAGCAGTTTATAAAAAAGGAAGTGAAAGTAAAAGAGCGGGCGAAAAAAAGTAAGCCAATAAGCCAAGAATTTTTTATTGGATTTGGCTTGATTCGTTCCTTTGTGCTTTGTTCGTGTGATAAGAAGAGATCTGCGAGCTCAAGTCATAAGCGAAACATACATTTGTACCACTATATCACTACATTTAGCCAGTCAGAGAAAATATAATGTACCTTTAGTGTAACTGACAAGGCTTACAGAGTAAAAGTGTTATCTGGTAGTCTCCTCCGCTGTTATTGTACATTTTTCACATCTTTTTGCAGAGAAAGAACATTCGAAAAGGAAGAGCAGGAAGTCAGACAAGAGCTTGTGAAATAATGAGAGCTGAATGAAAACGAATATCTATATGTGTACAATGACATGGAAGACACGTAACGATGTAAAATCTTGAAACGGCATTTTATAGAATTCTCAAGAATTATGTTCGGTTTTCTATGTATGTATATATTTGCTATATAAGTTAGACTAACTGGTAAATCTTTGCCGGTGGAATGCTTTACTTTCCCGTTAAGATATAGATAAATAGATGCTACAATTCACTCATAAATTCAATTCTTTGCCAGTTCAGTACAATTCCGTTCATGTAACAGCAATAAATGCATGACAAAAATATACATAAACTGACATCCCTACACCTGTAAAACATGACCATATAATACTTTTGGCATATTTCGTACAACACAAACCCTGTCTGGTATTGTGTGAATATATGGGATATACATATAATTTTTTTGCAAAGGATCCCTTTAGTATAATATTCCACTTATGTAGGTACTTTCACACGGCTCATATAAGTCAAAGCTGTACTACGCAGCAGTGAGCAAACAGGCTATACTGAGATACAGCAAGAAATGGGAGAAAAGACAATTTAGTGTGGGACTTGACACGGACCAGATTGGTTCCTTTTTCTCGCCCCATTCCCATGTCAAATGTCATATTTAGAGTCACTTTCAAATCTTACTCGGTCCCTGCTTTTGCTTTCATGCCTGTTGTCTGCAGATCTCTGACATCCAAAACTACACACTGCTCCTTTACTAGAGTTACTGCATCCACCCATCCTTTTTAACGCGTTTTTGTTCCATGTTTCTCTTTTTATTTCTCTTTCTAACGTCTCAAAAGAAAAAGAGAGAGAGAGGAGAAGGTATGAAGACGCCGACGTCCAATGACAATGAGGCACAAACTTAAGCTTCCGTTTTCTTTCTACTTGCCTTCCCCGTTCATCCTGGCTTTGGCGTTTAAGATTTGCTCTCTGCTCTCAGACGACGATGATGCAAAAGAGAAAGCACGAAAGCGTCCTATATACAGCCAAAATCACAGTTTGGTTTCTTATACTTTGCATACATCCATTGGTATTGATACCAATCTTTTCTATAAAACCCATATAATATTTTATAAAAAGATTTTCACTTTATATATAGGAGTTCCCGGTCATGTTACAGAAATATGATATTTATATTTTATTTATACTTTTACTCCCGGTATTTAAAATTGAATAGTTATAGAGCGAGTTTCATGTAATAAAAAACAGTAAAGAAACACAGGAGCGCAACAATATCTGCGTGTGAATAGCTTTGCTTCTCTGCTGCTGAGATATTTATAGTCGGTATGCTTCTTTATAAATATAATGAATCTTTGCGAGTATTACAATAACCGCCACTATAAAAGTTATACTCCTTCATAGGTAATATTATAACTAAAGTACTACTATGGAATGAAAGTATGGAACCCCACTGACAAAGTATAGCTATATATAATGCTACAACTTGCTATACCGCCTTTATGGTGTATAGTCATAACCGAAGAGAAATCTGCATCTCTTTCCTGTTCCCTCTTTTTCCACTTTTCCCAGATCGTGAATCCGGACTAAATGCTTTGATTTATTATTGCCGGTATCTATCTCCTATTTCTCCTGCCTTGGTCTTCCTTATCAGCAGGCATTCCCTGAAGGAGAAGTTGATGTTCACATAGTCATCGTCGTCGCTTGCTTTCCAATTTTGTATTTGTACATTTTATGAACCATGCGTAGCCATATAGCATGCCTTGTGCTAGGTGTGTCTATTAATTCACTACAATATATATATGTATGTAAAACATAAACAAAAACCAACCGTGTAAACAATGTCTTATAAGAAAGTTCACCGCGTGCAGCAGTTACAGAAGTTCAACTTCCGCTGGATAACATGATGATGAACCGACTATCGTGCTGGAGTGAGATAGGTAGGTAGTGAAAGGAAGCAACACGCACATTTATAAATGCACACAAGTTTTAGGAAGTTGTACAATGCTGAATAATGGAAACAAATGAGGATAACGGTCTGTTTTGAATATTTTGGTTTAGCATAACAATAACCACCATTGTTGTCTAGAAGTTGGTTGTAAGCTTCTGCTCGCAACGGGAAAACGTTCAATACCAGACAAAATATGCTCAGAGGAACAAATATCCTCTGGTTACACAAATATCAGAACAGTATTTAAACTGTCTTCTTCCCTCAATCAGACAAGCTAGCATAATAATATCGGAAGCAGAGTAGTAATCGTAAAAGTACAATGGCTGGTAAGTACTGGTGAGCTCTTGTCTGGTTAACATTTTTGCAACTGTTCCCGTGAATATAAATCCTTGGAACCGCACGGAATACAAGATAAGGGCCCTCTCACTTCTGGAAGCAATAACAATACTCTACCCAGTCACCAGTGAAAGAGAGCGTCGACGCTTCTTTTTCCCAACTAGACGTAATAATACTATTTATGTACTCAAACATGTCTCATCGCATCGGACGAAGACTTGAATAATAGCTGTATGTATTGTAATGTGCATGTAGACTACTTCTTTCTCTGTGTTATATGCTTTTACTTACTTTGCTTCGTGGTGAGACTAATACTCGTACAAAGTGATTCTACAGAGAGAACACACAGGACTCTTCCAATCCTCTATGGCCTTTCTTCTTTTTCCTGGTGAATAATATGTGGGTGAGAGTAATAAATCAGTCAAATACAACCAACCGGGGCATTACACCATCCGATTCTCACATTTCTCCTAGCAATATTTAGCAATGGCAAGCCAACCCGAAGAGAATACTTGGTGTGGGAGACTCTCTGGTCTGCCGTGCAGAACACAAGAGAAAAACGCGTTCCACTCTCCGCAGTTTTAGAAGCTGAACGGTTAAGCAGCTAAACCAATATTTTGCATAGACACTTTACCAATACTACGTTCCTAATACTTTTGTACATGATTTTCATTGGCATTACTAAAACACATTTCAATTCAATGAAACTCAAAGTGAGGCATTAATACAGATTAGAGAAATCCTCATAAGAAATATACCTAGCAATGATACTAAAAGCATCAGCTTTAAACCCGGTGGAAGTTGCACATAACCTTTTAACTTCAATTTAAAATTGGCATTTCAGCAACAAACTTGCATTGCTTTAAAATTCAAAGGCAGGTTGTGCGTGTACGTGGTGAAAAGGAAGTATTTTTGTAGCAGTTAATTTTCTACCTGCTTTAATACAAGTGAAAGGTATGTGCGTACATATATACGGCATGGGGTCAATTGAACTAAATTTTTTAAAGGTAGCCTCGCGAGTAGGTATTGATTGGATTTCCTTCTCTCTCTCCCTTCATCTATGAAAATGAGTGCGCTAAAAAGCTTCTAGGTATATATAAGCCTTTACACATATTGAAAGATGTGAGAGAAGAAGGAACAGATATTTAATCGACGTATAAAGGAAGTAGCACGTAGGAGAAAAAAGAACTTTTTAAGTATTCACTACCGTGTTACGTACACACACACGCTGTCTTGTCGACAACGAGCGAACGACGAGAATGGAAGAGAAAGCAGGAGCACAAGGCAGAATCCAAGAGAGAAGAGTCTCAAAGGGAGTAATTTAAGAAATCGGTTTTTGATAATGCCTTCGACAATGAGGAGGCTGTAATAGACCTGGATAGAAAGTAGATTATGGTCTCAAGGGGTGTCACATAAGTAACATAACTCTGTCTCCCGATGTCCCATTTACGTCCTTTTCTTTCTCCTGTTCAATTCTTTTTCTGAACGAGTTCTCTCCTCATGCTTCTGGTTTGATAGTATATACAATTTACCATTTTCTTATCACCACAAAAAAACTACTTCTGCTCGTCGCGTTCTATTACATCTTCCTTTCAGCCTTAAATCCACACTACAGCCTACCTAGTACACCTAATGTATTTAAGCGAAGCGTACGTGAGTCCGTACATGTACATACCTTACATCTCTTAACATATAAGGAAATAATAGATATGCCTTTTATTCGCTATTCCTCGTTATTTTACGGTTAACTATTTGTAAAGGTGAAAAATAAAGAAAATAATTCCTACATGATCCAAGAGGCTAAATATGATATACGGAAAAATAAAAGCCTTAAATTATACTATGAACTGCATGCATATATGCCTATTTCACAAATAAGTCATCTTTGAAATATATGTTTGTCACACCCAAATGCAAAGGTGAGCACTTCCTATTGAATCATCCATGGAAAATGATTTGAGATAGAGAATGTTGGAATATTATGGTCTTTGTCTCGATCGACACAATATGCTTGTGTGAAAAATAAAACAAATGGGTTGATGGTGTTACTGATGCTCCCGGATTTCATCTTGGTGATATCAGCAACCTTTGATTCTCTTGTTATTGTGAAACTCTACTAGAGTACTTTGTACTTTGAGTTCAGATACCACTACATGCGGCTATTGCGACGCAATTCGGTAAAGAAAGAAGGAGTGGGTAGAGACAGGCTCACGAACTATTTTCTGCTTGGTACTGCCACCAAGGTGCAGGGAAACACAACTTTCTCCAGGAAATTTCTCCAGCGGAAGGGAGGGAAACATGCTGCGACTTTTACCAGATTGTTGGTAAAATGTAAATACTTACGGTATCATAGTTTTGTATCATTGCATTTTTATATCTTTATAGAATCTTTTTTTAAATATTTCACAAGTTTATTCAACATTTTCCAGGTTTATGCCAGTTTAGTATACTGATAAATAAATTACTTTGCAAAGTAACTCTATTGGGCAATATTTTTGGGGTACCCATTGAACTATCCAATAAGTGGCTGGTTCCGTGTTCTTGAGAAATATATGGATTTATTAAAATACAATTTCTTGAAATTATTTATCCGTATGAGTCACAGTACAATACTCATTAAAATATAGTAGTGGTGAATCATTATTGACTCATTCAACCTTTTCTTCACTATAGTGCATCGATTGAAATCCAATAATGTACGGGGAATGTCGTGAACATTTCGTATAATATATACTACTGTTTTCAGCATTCCATCATCGTTAAATAAATTGAGCAATAAATTGCATTTAAAAATACCAATTACAATTTATAAACGTGATGTACTTTCCAAGACTTCAAAGTAAGCAGGATGTTTTAGCATTTATGTGTACACCACACAGACTTAACGCCTATTTTATGTGCCACTTATTGGCACATTTTTTATTTGTCTGAATATAACACGTTCTTAATAATAAGTACTTATAGTATCTTATTGTAATCAAATCTTATTCTTCTTGCCCATTTAACCTTATTGCTTCCAAAATCAATTCCTTATGAAACTTTTTGAAATTCTTACTATCTCTATGAATCATAGTGAACGTAGAAGGAATGAAAATTTCCAATAATACGATTACAGATTTTACGATGAATACTAGAAAGTAATCACATGAAACTGTTGACAGACTGCTAGCTAGGTAAAAAGATTCCCACGCTTTGTTTTCCATGAATTTATTGGATGTAATTCTATTAGTTTAGAGAGCAAAGTGTTTGAAGTATGTAATAATATTGTAATATTAGTTTTGATCAGATATAGATAGTGCAGGAAAAATTACACGGGAAAATATGAACTGGTAATATCAAAGGTTCAGGTTTTTCGTAAATATTAAATACATACCTAAACAACAATTTATTGATCATCATTCTTCATAGGCGATTTTCACATCTACCTATAATCTGTAAATTTGAGTAGCTCAGTCCATCTTTCCAATCAAGCTTCAATTAACTACATTTACCAAACCAATTAGAGACAACATACATATTTAAAATTATAGTAAAAGGTGCAAATATGTAGACAAGTTAATGTTCACTTGTTTTGGTACACATTTTCTTGTAATACAGAGCAACAAGTAATTGGAAATTGTTTGTGGCAAAAACATCGAAAAATTCTTGTTTACAGGTCCCGTGCACGCAAGGAATATGACGCAGCACGTAAAACAGCAATATTCCAGAATTTTGGAAGTAATTTTTTTTGTAATGATGTGAATTGATACCACAATGAAAGACTATACTACTTGGTTTTCTACATCAAACTTTTGTGGGTTAAAGGAAATTAAATTTCATACATTGTTAATGACGTAACTTCCCAGTAAAAACTATCTACAAGGTACAATGACTGCCTTCCTACCTAAAACATACCATGTAACATGCAATGAAGAATATATCTAAATACCTAGGTACATTAAATAAATTGGCATCCAATGCACAAGTTGTAAACAATATTCTTATAAGAAAACTTTTACATTACTTTTATTATGGTTTGCTGTTATAAATTAAGTACATACATGCATATTATATGAAAATAATACTTAGGTACTAACGTACCATTATGAACATGGGGGTATTTTTAATACCAAGAAAATCCTATCCCACCTCCCATTAAGGCTAAAGTTCATTTTGTAGAATAACATGCATTGAAGATGTGAGTGAACGAAGCTCCAGTGCCTGACAATATGAAATATCCAGTTTATCCGATGAATGACAAGCAGCATTCGATTGAATGATCGATAACTAAAACGTAATAGATCCATCATTGAGTAATTTCCAGCACGTACTTAAATTGCATTAATTGTTATGAACTGGAGTAACGCATTGTCAATCGGGGAATTCAAACCTGTGCACTTATGGAACACCTGAATGAATGTAAATAATTTCAAGTGTTATTAAAATAATATGAATTGCAATCCATTAACATATTACACATACCATCATCAATGGTACAATGATGCACAACACACACCCATTGAAATAATCTTTTACAGCCACTTGAAAATGTTATTTCGGATTAGTTGTATTTTTATAACAAGATAAATTGAACTTTGTTCACAGCTCACCCCTTTGTTTTTGTATTGGAGATCCGCAATGGAATTTCCTAATTGTTGTATTTAGATGTGAGAACGCATACCAATAAAAACGTTGAGTGCTTACAGACGACTTTGCACCCAGTTGTAATTCTATTTTCAGGATACAATTTGTAAACCTTTGGATTGCTGACCTCAACCAAAAGGGGTTATAGTTCACAGGAAATGCTTCTCAAATTGATGCTTTTATTTTATTCAGAAAAGCGTTTTATTGCACAAAACCCCAATTCAATGATCTTGCACTGCAATGATCATTTTTCAATCGATGTAAAAAAATAATTGCAATTTTTGGGTGCATCCAAATATTTTTGTACTTTTTAGTATATGGGTCAATAGGAAACTATTTGCACTTTAAACTGTCCAAAAATCAACTTACGTGTACTGGGTTAGGTACAAGTGAACTGTGAACTTCAGTGCAGCTCTAAGACTGTAGACATTTCGTAGTTAGCGACCAAATTGCAATATTTTTATTGCATACATCATCAGACCATCCCAAATTTAAGTACATCTTATCAACGCGAGATCAAATTCGATAACCCGGTCCATGAATGAATTCCAGTTACCGAAATTTTATAGGGCTTATGATGTCATTGCGGAGGCACAGTTATTGTAACGAACTGATGACGATGGGAATGGTCGTCAAACGAGATCATCTTATGAGAATATGAGCGGGCGATCGAATGAGAGTGGTTCAAAGTTGCAAGAGGTTCAGAGGTAATTATACGTGGATTTAGTTTAACTTAAGACTTTATGGAAGAAAACGAGTCTTATAGGAGTTCAGATGTAAATATACCTAGTTACGCTAAAGCGTAATACATGAAGTTGTTGCTTCGGAAGACAGTAATTAGAATCAATCATCGTCACCCCACAATCATCAGCTCATGTTTTAATATTGCACGTGCTTTTAGTACAAGACATGACTTTTATGTTTTTATGCATACACACGCTCTAATTCTGAAAACTATTTACAACATGATTTCTTAAATTAGCATTATCTTGAGCCAAATGACAACCCAAGGTTTTGTTTTGTACATAATAAGCTTACCAACATAATATTATGCAGAGATATAGTGCAAAGTGCAAATGCACCCACCCGCGTTTTTAAGATTTTCATTAAAATGGACCCTGATAGAATTTATTTTAAAAAACCTTTCTGCCAATTTTATGCTTCTGATTCAAATATGTATTCGTCCTATTTATGTTTGTATTGAGAAGAGCTACATACAAGAGCTCCGTTAAAACTGTATTTATAGTATCCCTATCGTATGTTGTATGTATAAACGCCATATAACGTCTGAATTCAATAAAATTCTCTAAAATTTCTACACACTTATTTATTTATTTTATTTCTTAAAGAAAAAAATCAAATATATCTTTACACTAACACATTTACAATGCATTGACAATTTTCTGAAATTATAATTGACTGACAGGAAACGTGGAAATGTTTGCAGTTTATGGAAGCCAGCGAATTCGAATGGCAAGGTAAATCTGCACCCTGGACTAACACCTGAAACCAAAAATATCCGGTTCAAAGTATGAGCTTTCATGCATTTATAAAAAATAGATAATTGTTAATACCAGATTAAATACTGCATTGTGAACAATGATAAACATTTATTATGGTAATAAAGCTAGAAATAACACGTAGAATTCAAAGTTCAAAACAAAAAAATCACCCCCTATGGTCCACTATGCCATGACACATTACATTTGTGTACTGTGTACTCTTTCAATTTCATTTTTGCATCTATGTTCTACATGACATGTGCACCGTTTCAACTTCAAACAGACTTTGGACACCGCTCTGTCCGGATTAATGTGGTTATTACAATTATACACTAATCAATGTTCTCATGATGTTATGGGATTACATGGTGCGTAGATAGGGAATAATATTTCTATTAGAGTCGAGTGTGTCATGTCATCGTCATTCTCACACTTTGTACTTTATTTAACAACAGACAAGCATAACACACCAACTACGAGAAACGTGCATATAGTATGCTGGTCTAAAAGTACATTGCAACATTTTGTAATCGTCATCAACTGAACCCGAGTGCTCAAAGCAGAGAGCTGATTCCTTCCTTCCATACCACACGTTGCATAAAGATAACATTGGCAAAAAACCCCATATATCCATATCACGTAAGTAGCTATACAACACCCAGCGCTAGCAGCCAGCAACAGATAATTTTTACTGCCTGCTTTACTTTCTTCCGAACGGCCAGCGTATATATAATCCAGGGTTTGCAAGCACATGCCAACCAGTAGAGCATTTCCTCTCAAACCGTTCTCACGGCATACCAGAAGATAGCGAAAGTATTTTTCTGGAACTGGAAGTTTACTTGACATTGTCATTCAGTATATCCAGTAGTACATTTTATTTCCGTAGTCAACCAAATCCACATTTCTTTGACAATATATTTTCACTGTGACACTTTTTCACAAAAAAACTTTTCTTGTTTCTCTTCACGAGTAATTAACCAAGTTAGGAAACAAAATAGTAACCCACTCAAGTACGTGTCGTTTTTAGTGAAACGGAACCTTGATTTTTTTGTCGGTTATAATAATAATAAACCTTGTGGAAACTTTATTGGTGAATCATCAGCAAAGTTTTTGCGAAAATATCGTATTCTTGCAAAACACACATTCCCAGCATTCCTATTGGACTTTAGCATCATTGCCGTCATCTCCGGGAGTTTATTGATCGGGCCTTGCTTCCTTCCCTACTTCTCTGTTCAAGGACAAACTATGTAAGTACCTCTTTTTCCTACGTTCTTTCTCTTTTTTCATCATGATGATAATACTTGCTCGTGTGAAGGTGAATGAAAGGATAAGCCGAAAGCTACCCACAAAACTCTTCTTTTATTTTGTTGGGCTAGGGGCATCTCTCATTGCTGTCATAATAGTACATAATCAGAGTACAAAGCAATGTCATTTATATTTCTGACGTGATGTGGCTTACCACAATCCCATTTTGAGAAAATTAAGCAGTATAATAATATACACAAGTAGTATTTACTTTTTTCTTTATACGTCGTTGTTCAAACTGCTTTCACGTTCTGGCTGGAGTTTATCGAATTCCTTTCCTTGAGATTTTTTTTAATTTCCCTGAGGATTCAGTCAAAATATGTAGGTGTATTTATTATTTTTGCAACATGAAACTGTCATTTCCTTTCGTGTCATTATAGTTTCAGTTGTCATTTCATACGTTATTTACAAATGACATCCATGAAGTTAACTTGACAAGTGTATTTATATTTGTTTCCGACGAAAAATAGTTCATTGAATACACTTAGCTTAAGGAAAAGCAAAGTTGCAGNTCATACGTTATTTACAAATGACATCCATGAAGTTAACTTGACAAGTGTATTTATATTTGTTTCCGACGAAAAATAGTTCATTGAATACACTTAGCTTAAGCAAAAGCAAAGTTGCAGACACTTTTTCACAAGAGGTAACAATATTTTCCTAGAGTACATAGTACAAAGTACAATGGTATTTTCCAAGTAGCCCAAGTAATGGTATACACATATTTACCCTTGGATGTCAGAGTTTTAAGGAAGAACAAAAGAAATGAATAAATAAGACAAATTAGCTTTTTATATTAGACACTCTGGAATGAAAAAGCCGCATATAAGCGCATTTGCATGCAGCACGTACATCAGAAATCGTTTCTGACGGTACAGGGTTGTATTACGTCTAAAAAATTCATTGACTTCAATCATTAGTTTCAGAGCTTTAGCTACTTAATTTTTCTGCAAACAAAACCGCATCCATATTATTAACTCAGAATTGGTAATAAGACAACTTTTTTAGTTCAGCAGTTATGTAGCATTATTACTTTCCTTAATGCGCACATGAACGAAAGGTTCCTAAAGTGGGGAACCTGAGATAATACTTGTCGGTTCAAATTAAAATGCAATTTTAGCAAAATGTCTGAGGAAATAGTATTTATTTTAGTTCAGACAATTATTTATTTAATTTGAGTTTTTATAACAAAATACATAATTGCTACTTATTTCATGGTTCCTCAGTCTTAAACGTCAGATCCAGCTATTATGACAGACGTCAAAACATAAGAATAAAAAATACATAGATTTTTCATTTCCCAACATAGATCATTGCCATACGCACGTTGGCACATCTAATAAAAGTAAACATTGCTTGCAAGTTGCAATCTATACGATGCAGTATTAGTACATTTTATGACATAATCATTTTAGTACATGTGCAAAAAGTTATCCTGGATCATGAGCACATCCAGCCGTTCCATGCTCATTCATGCTGCACCTACGACAGCGACACAGCAGCTAAAAGCGTGACGCATAAAATTTAGTATAACACTAGCAACTACTACTCGTCATACCATCACTAACCATAGGTAACGTGATCGTCGTTCTACACGTAGTTAGGTGCCTGCCTTTCAGTATCATGCACAAAACTCATGAAAAGATGCTGCTGTTGTATTACTGATCATGAATTGGCAACGCAGCGTAGCTAGCAGTGCCATCATCAGGCATGTAATTCCTGTCTGCATATAGAGATTTAACCGCTGCGCTGAGTACCTATACATTCGTTAGTAAAGGAAGTAAACAATGCTAAAACATTGGCGAGCATTTTTTGCGGATTGAAAAAGCAGCTGTACAAATAGTAGGGATAAAATGAATGGCAAGTATCATAAAATTATTTAAGAACCGGGTTGGCTCTTTGTATCTAAATTAGGGAGAAATAGAGTGTCGTCGTCCGCACGTTAATTTTTTATTATAACAAGACAATGTAGAAACTGTGTGGACTATGTACCACGTTGCATTGCAATGTGAACTAAAGTTTTTGCATCAGGACTTTGGAATCCATATCTTGGTCGATGAATAGCCCATGAAAGCCTTTGTGTAGCATTTCGCTATATAATTTTTTTTATTCTCGGAATATACCTATATACATAACAGTTGTATATAAAAAATATATGTAGGTTTTGGTACATACATATAATTTTATGGAGAGGGAGGAAGTCTGGGCACACCGTCATCATCATCATCATCTTCACAATTTCATTTGTCCACGTAGATTAAGCTTTTCTAGCGTCGTTGCTTGGGTTTGGTGTCCCTGGCATTGGCCGTGCATTCGACAAAGTGCCTCTTCAACTTCCAATTTGAATGTCTAGTTCTAGTCGTACGATGCAACTTGTATTGGTGGACTGACTGGATCATGCGATCTCAACACAGAGCTCACATGAAGCACACCATATCTGAGCCAGTGAGACCCCATCTCAGGAACCCATTCGATTCGTTTCGATTCGTTGGGCTTTACTAAAACACTTGCCATACTCAGCGATAGAGAGAATGAAGCTCATTACCTTTTCCCAGTTTTCTAATCAGAATAATTGTATTGTTCCTCTGCTCCTCTTTACTATGCACGCACACATTTTTTGATGCATCTAACTTTGATTACCTATTT
>JAHZMV010000416.1:0-42206 GCA_027743765.1 Coecobrya sp. COE2
GTGGGTGTAGTCATCAAAGACGGGAACGATGTTCCGTTTGCTGTCAACGGCTGTTTTAATTTCCTGATAAAAATATTAATCTAAAATTTTTAAACTGGACTAAGAAGATGATGGCCATTTGGGAAATGCAGACGCTGGTCATGCATGCCAAGAGAATGATTTTATGTAAGTGACCTGATGTAAGACGTCTGTGTAATTCGTGTCACCAATGCATCTGTCTAATGTGCCATTGGATAGTAAAATTATAAAGTTTGGAGCTCCTTTGATAGCGTCTTTAAGTTGATCATCCCAGTACCCAGCCTGTAAGTCTTCAACATCCATAAAAGTCGTCACATTTTCTCTTTTTAACAGAACCTTTGTTAACATTGCCAAGTGCTTGGAAAAGGATCTCCGATATGATATGAATGCCTTTACGTCATTTGCCTTCTCAGTTAATAACGAGTCGGGAATACAAAAAAAATCAATTTCAACAGACAGAATTTAATGATGAACATAATGATTTAAAATTAAAATTATAGTTACATATAAATATTAAATAGACCTACTTTTACATAGTTTCCATTTGGGATAAGGGACGCGCTGTCGTCGGAAGGCGAAGGTTTACTACTGACGAATGTATGCAGAGATAAACCACTTAAAATTATCAGGGACCAAACAATTTCACAATTCATTTTCAATATAATGTTCTGGGGACACAGTTGATTTAACTACTCAGAGTGAAATTTTTAAACTGAGAATTAAAATAAATCGTTCCGTTTTTAAAAGGACGCCGTATATGCAGCGAGTGATCAGAGTTAAGTAAATATTGCACAAATCGTGGTAAATAAAATAAAATCTAAACTATGTTTAATTACATGTTGTAATTTACCAGAGAGTTTATACTTCTATGAAATTTACAAATTGCACTGATAGCTTAATTGACAGTTAAATATAGAAACAGTTGGTCTTTATTTGACAAAGTAAATAGACAATGAATTCAATATAATAGCGCGTCAACAACATTCACGCTGAGCTGTGGAGCAACTAAGCAAATAAAATATTTTTTAAGAACTACTAAAAAGCATCCTGAGCTTTTCTTTTTTTAGTTAAATTTTCTTGGTTTTCCATTTCAACGTGTATTATTAGAAAGGGTACAGCAGTACTTTTTACCACGCACGTAGACCCTCAGCTGCTGTTTTCTTATACTGTCCTGTATATTAAAGCGGTTAAGGTTCCACCGACGTGGTGCAAACTCCAGCTTAAACCTTTCTAATATCTATTTTTAACATGAAATCGGTTTTTAGTTGAAGCGAATTTAAACGCAAATAGTTTAATATCAACAGTACGTAGTATGTAAATAGTTACGTAAATACGATATAATTTTTTTAGTTAAAAAGTAACTAACGACAAAATAATAATTCCACACGAGCATAATTTCAGTCAGTCTGAACTTTGCTGAAATGCGCATCCAACCGCAACTACGGTTTCTTCTCTTTCTTCCACTTGCCAATTGCATTTTGAGTCTTCTTTTCATTAATCCATGACTTTTTAAGCTTGAAGGTCAGCGCCTTTTGTACTTTTGTCAAAACATCGAATAACCTGTAAACGTTAACAATAAACATGTCAGCTTTTAAACTTTTCGTTTGACTTATCAATACAATGGAAAAATAAAATAGCAATAAAATGCATCTTACGAAGAAACAATTCCTGGAGATTTGCTAACTAAACTAGAACTCTGATCTTCATCTAAGATTGGAATAAACGAATCAAGAAACAATGGAGCTTCTTCGTTGGATTCAAATCGAGCGACATCTGCGTTAATGAGGGAATCTAAAACCATTCGGATAGCCTTATCATGTAATCTCTCAGAAAATTCGGACGAGGCCAATGTTTTCGAAAGCTCTTCCAGAATATCTGCTTCAAGGGTAGCTAAAATTTTTACAAAACAAACGAAAAGATACAAAACTGTATAGGTATTCACGTAATAATATTAGAACATTATTGATTTGATTATTCTTTACCTCCAAATCTATCAGCAATGGCTATTACAAACAAGCACAACTTATTGTCCTTCAACCAAGCGCTACAGTTTTGTTTCAAGGCTGCAATAATTGGCTCCCTCATGTAGTCACGAATTTCATCAAATCTTGCTTCATTAGATTTTTTTCTGTTTCATAAAAATATTGATAATTAGTATTATAGACACTGACATCGTATAATATAATGGAACCTGAGATGATTACGAACAATAAACTTACGATGTTCGGATGTCGTCTCCTTTCTTTAATATTTCAATGTCCTTTGGATGCATAAACTTGGTGGAACGAGGTAAGAGGAGAAACTCCATCAACTTTCTAACGTCCGTATGCTGAACCAAATCATCTAAAGAGTCTAGGAATTCTTTCATGACCATCTGAAATAAATTAGGCAAATGTTTTAGTTTATACTTTTATGAATAAATATTCCACTATCAAAACAGATGAAGATAAACTACCTTATTCAGAGCCTTTGTGTCGTCAGTGGACTCAAATAGCGCCATCATAAACATTCTGCCGTTATAAGTCTGAAGAAGTGACACAACCTTTCCTTTCAGTGCCTTCATGATATGCTTTCTCATCTAAAACACATAAACATAGTTTTAAACTACCTGCTAACCGTGCAGAAATGCCAGAATGAGTAGTGAAATTAAATCTTGCAAAATAAAATACCTGAGCAGTAGATAACCAAACAACCCACAACGATAAGGTACAGTTGGTAATACGTCTGCACAATGGCAAAACATTTTCTGAAGCAAGTTTGAGGAATTCTTCAATGTCCATTCCAGTAGTTTTGTGTGTCTCGATACATAGCAGTAACATGTCTTGAATTAAGTCGTGTTGTAACGTTTTTCTGCAACATTTAAATTCATACAATTATAACATATCAATATTTCTTAATTAATACGAAAGTAAACCTACTTACTCGTTCAAAGCTGACTTCACAAATACTTTGCATCCTTCCACTACATCAGCTTTACAGTTCGAAAATATTTCATTAAGAGGAGTCTCAGGATTTGTCACGGGCATACTTCCTAACGCCAATTTGCTCAAAATGATCTTTTTGGATGCAGCGTTTCCACAAGCATAGGCTGCACACAGAACACGGGCAGATTTGAAATTTTCCATAAGAGCTCGCAAACCTTTTCCATTACTTAAACAAGCATCCACGTATTCTTGAACGACCTTCGGGAAACTGTTTTGTATTATTTTTATTGCGAGCCGATATCCATTCCCTTTGATAAGTAGCAGCTTGGATTCTGGTGTCCTTCGTAAAATAAAATAAAATGGTAAAATAAATTATACGTCTAGACATTTTATTTCTAATGTACCCACGTGCCTATTAATGGAAATTTTGTGGTTTCATGGCCTTACTCATAGCAATTTTGCACATGGATAAGTTGCTTCTTATTTTTTCGGTCAATCAATGATCCAATTATTTTCCCCATGCCTTTCATACGTGCCAACTGTTAAAATCAGCAGAAACAAGAAAACGTTAAAGAAAAATCCTTGCGATAAAAATATTAAATATCAAATTGACAATAGCAAATTTTCTTTCTTTACCTCTGGAATATGGTCTTTCACCAAATCATACGTAGAGGTCATTAACAACTGCTTCTCACTCTTGTCAATCTTCTTATCAGAATACAGTTGGTAATTAGCCTTTGCTTCTGTTACAATCGAGGACAATTGCTTCTTTTTGCCGTTACGGTCCTTTCCTTGTTGCGGCTTCTTGTTAGGGTTATTCTGAAAGCTGCCCGCTTCCTTTGACTTCCAAACTGTAATTTAGCATAGTGCACAATTATAATTACAACTTATTTAAGCAACTAATTGTACTCTAATAGCGATAGACAAAATATTTAAGACCGGTAAACCACTTACTGTTTTGAGTTTTGCCATTTTTTTCATAGCTTCCTTTCTGATTCCCCTTGTTATTCTTAAAATCCGGCTTCCCTTTCTTTGCAAATGTACCTATAATAATTAAAGATAAACCATATTAAATCTCTTTTTAACTGCAAAAGACAATTAGACCATCAACATAATTATAATTTACATCAATCATTAAAACCAAATTATTATTTTTTACCTCGTCCACCCTCATCCTCGCTCTTCCGTTTGTTATTCATTTGCATTTTAAATTAATGAAACAGGTCAAACTGATCACAAAAGTTAACTATGACCCACAAATGTTAAATATTTATGATTTTAATTATCAAAACACATTAAAATGCACTATAAATACACTTGTTTAAAGGAATGTAGTCTGTCCACTAGACACAGTGCACTGGGTATGCAAAACATTGAAGCATGTGGAAGGTGCATTGCGGATTTGCTTCGCGGCACAAAAGCTGCAAGGATTTGGTGCAACAAGAGACCATTCCACAGACGACGCCACGCACTTTGTTCCTTTGTTCAGGTTTACCGTTTGGAATTGAAGACGCTTCAAGTGTCATCTTTTAACAATGATCATATTTTAACGGTGGCGTGTACGCTCATTAGACTGAATATAATTTGTTTTATAGGTCATTTAAAAACTCATGTGGGTTATATGTATGTATTGTATGAAGAGCCTGAAACAATGGCGTCGACGTCAATAGATGACCTTGACTTTGACACAGCCACTGTGGCTTTGATGGAATGATGAATGCGTGGCAACTGTGTGCCTTTTTTGTAGGATTTCATGTTGGATTTTAGGCTTTAATTATGCTAAAATGTAATTTATGATTAAATTTTAATTACGTGGACGGGTATGTATTTATCATCATCAGCCTGAGTAGGTCTAGAGGACATCGCAAAAGAAGGAAAAGAGTGGTCCAATTATATTTTTATTGAAAGAGTCATTAAAGCAGTGAACAAACATGAGCTACTCAAATAAGGAGAAAGACAATTATGCAGCTAGTAGTAATACGAAAAAGCTAGAAACGCCAGAGGTACAAAAGATAAAAGCAGCAATTATTTTATTTTGCGAAATTGTTGTAACGTGTACCATTATGCGCGTAATTATTTGCTAAATGATCATGATCATGATCTGTGTATTCATACAGATAAATTTACTGTTGAAAGTTCAAACGGCAACTAAGGATTGGGATAAGGCTCCTTCAGAACTTCTGGAACTGCTAAAATTGCTGCAGAGGACAGGTTACGATGTTGACTGGACACCGAAAAGGCTTGGGATCAATTTACTCACACCGAACAAAATAAGAGGCATGGTTTTAAAGAGAATATTAATGAAACTTTATCCATTTGAAGCGTATTGGATAACAGAATCGCTTGACGAAACATTACATAAATGCTTACTGGTTTGCCAACAATTGACACTGGAAAGTGATCGAGCAATTGTCTGGGGTCAGTGTTCAATGACGGCAAGTTATGAGGTTGTATTCAAGAAGCCAAGTCTAACGTGATTTCTGCATTGATTGCGTCAAGAGGTACTGATTGGGATAAGCAAATTGCTCGAAATTTCGCTGATAGCCTGGGAATAGGAAATCGTAGATTTTCCACGTTCATCAAAACACAAAAATCTCTACTCGCCTTGTCACATTCCAAGCAAAAGCTTATTGACGCAAAGTTAAGCAATTACAACTCAACTAGCCAACATCATCGTCCTTACACCGCAAATCAGCACCAAGCCGAATTTGGAATCAATGAACGGGCTAAACTGGCCACCACAACTACAACGTCATTAACAAGTGAGCTAAAAAAGGAGAGCCAGGAAATGAATGAGATTTTGAAGAGTATTGAAAAGTACTACCGAAGCGACAGTGTGCTTCAAATTGAGAGTGCTTTCGTGCTCAGCAAGATAGTTGATGAATTGACGCTGGAATTTGAGGGTTACATGACCGCAAATAATCGTGGTGCGTTTAAAGACGTGGAGTCATTAACTAACCACACCGACAAAGTTATCAGAGCAATGAGCAAATTAACTACGGCATACAATGACTTTTTTCTGGAATTTCAAAAGTATTTTCGGAATGCTGGAGGAGGAGATGATGTGAGTATATCTATTGCAATGTCTAAATTGGCTGAAGTTAATGATTAAAAGTAAAATAGCCTTACATTCAACATTAAATACTAGCGAGAAAAATAACAAGTAAATGTATCGTTTATAAAACAATACTTTGTCAATGATGTTAACTTATCATTGGGTATATATTTTGTGTGCCATGTACCTTCCTATTGTGTCATTATTGCTTAAGATTATTAAATGAAACTTGAGGTTTACTTTTAACAGTAAGACTTTTTTCAAAGTTTTTGAACCTTAATCCATTATCTACCTGAACATGCGATCAGATCAATTACACAATTTTCATAATCTTGAACTTACAAATTTTTGTCTGTGGTAAGAAGCAAAAACTAGCATGATCATTATTGGAAAAACTCAAACAATTTCGCAAAATAGTTGCAACTCAATTTGGTTTAGGTTAAACATTATGTTCATTTTTTTATACATAGACTTCATTTTTAAACTGAACTGTCGAGTTAACGTACATCCTCTGTTGGATTTAGATTTAAACCCAAATTCTGGATGAAATTGTACAAAACAAAACAAGTATTGTTTCATCTTTATTTCTGTACATAAATAACATGAATTAATTTTACAACATATTTTGTAGCGCTTTAAGTATTTATGGCTTAAAATAAATGCATTCGTTAGCTATTTGAATAGCCAAGCATTCGCGTCTTTCTATGTACATTTATTATTTAATATGGACTGAGAGGATATTTTGAAACTGGTCATTGTATTCCCTTTAATTCAATTTGTGACTCATGCGTCTGTAGTATTTCCGTTTCTGAACTTTAACCTCAACCTCAATTTCACATGACTTGGTTAATTTAATTTGAAATGTTTAACGATGACCATGTCAAAAGTTTATATGTAAATTAACAACCAAGCATATTTTGCATTATCAAGTTCAAGAACTCCCAACCCACAATCAGCATCACTGAATAACTCATAATAATATAAGTTTATTGGATGGAATTATTGTACAAAGAGTAGTTGCATTCATACATTAACCTTGAACTTGGCTCAATGTTGTATTCTTTTTTAACTTCCTTTAAATAAATGTCAACTCTGGTGGAAAATGCACTAATTAGTATACACAAGGTATGTAATTTATAACAACGTACCTGATATACGGCACAAACATGGGCTATATTTAGGTAGGTGGGATAGTGAAACAGCGGAAGTGAATACATAAATAAATGTCCAACATTATACTAAAAATACGCCTAGTGTAATTTGTATGCATGCGAAAATGTCTTTATCACTTGTCCAAATAGTTTGACATGACAAGTTCTGCAATTCTTGAAATTCTGACTTTTGGATAAAATGCTAACAATAAGCCTGTCCTCGCAAATTCATGTTTTAATGTCGTAAAGTATCTAGAAGTGTTATCCAGTAGACAGTCAGCAGTAATAATAAGAAAGTAATAACTCCGCTAAGATGTGATCAGCGATCACTTTATAGAATTAGGTATCATGTATACGTATGTCGCTTATTTTAATTTGGCCAAGGTGCATAATGTCTCATGTGAATATGTGACATGTTTCATTTTAATATATATACTCATATCATCAGTCTCATATATCACCGTAATTGGTTCCAGAGACATTCAAATCGTTTAGCGTTCTTCTGCACTACCTTAAACTGCCACGAGTTGATCTGTGTCCTTACAAATCAACAAATCATAAAGTGTTACTGTACTAGTAAAAAACAAATTGCGCCCCAAAATTATTCTGTGAAGCAAGTACTTCGAAAAAAATTTTATGTCACGACCGAGTGCATAATATTATATATATTAAGTCATATACTGCGTAAGCCAATATTTCCACGCATTTTATACTTAGACTGACATGATAATACAGGCGTATTAGCATGTGCTAATGTGCTACAGAGCATTCCTTTTAAATGTTCACAAATCCATCATAATCACAGGCAGCCAGGTAGGTATGACTATATACGCGCATATCGGCCTGCGTGATCCTTTTTAAAAACTTGAAACCGTACTTGAGCCCAGACAATTATTAAAGCGCACGCAATTATTAATGTCTATCTACAACGGACTACACTTACATATCTTTCCCATGAAATACTTAATTACTAGAAATAAATTATTTGCAGTTTAAAGAGTTTACACATAAAACGCGTCCCTCCACACATGCATACCTGAGAGCGAACAAGATTAGATTGCTGCGGTTTTTTTTGTTAAACCCTAACTATCTTGAGTCATATTCATTCATATTATATGCAGGCAAGTAACAACAACAATATATGATGATGATGTGGTAACTTTTAGGTAACATTGTTGTGTGGAGTATGCGACAAGGAATACGCCAGTAGTAGCACCAAGCGTATTTTTATAAACTGATGGGACATCCTTGAATTGGACAAAACGTCATCCGCTGAGTATCTCTACATAACTGATTACTATACTTGCTTACAAAATCAAGACACCACAACCATCACCACCAACATCAACGAACCAACCTACACTAACAGCCAGTGGAATAGTGCAAGGAATCTTCTTGAGAAATCCCCAAACAATTTTGTGGATTATTCTACGAATGCCTTTAGAGATGATAATAGGATCGAGCATGAACAAGCTATTGTGCTAGATGTAAATGTAACCACAATGACCAAGTCAGCTTAGTTTCATATCCGTCGTTAGCCTGAACACATCCTTAGATTTAAGTTGGGAGCAGCGTGTCGTTGTACTGCTGTTATTAGGTAAGCTAGAGACAAGGACAAAAAATACAGGTATAAAATTATACACATATTCATTATCATAGTACAGGCTAGCAAGTAGCATCATCATCTCATCATCATACACAATTGAACAGGTAGATTCGCTCGACTTGCAAAGTGCCTTTTGTAAAAATAGACAATAGTAAAAAGAGGCTCGGACACGTACAATTTTTTTGGGGTATTCCTAATAATCTGTAAGAAGGATGAATCATATCTGGTATGAATTGAGTTTTAATCTTGACTTGAATGAAGAAAGGGTAAATTACGTGTTGGATTTTTATGAATAGGTATAGATACAGTCATATCATCATTTCCATCAGGCAAAATCAATTTGAAGATAGAGAGAGTTATTATGTCAATTACTCACTGTTAACCATTCTTTTTTGCCAGATATTTGCACACTTTGTGATTCTAGAGACCATTTCAACTCCAGTACTGCAATTGAACGCATCCACAATTACTTATCTCCTACCTCTTATATATAGACAACTTCCTCTAAACAATTTGTACGTGGATTTTTGTAGCAAATTATTATTAATTCGTTGGTTTCTTTTATTCTCTTTTTGCGCAACAAAAAGTCGGTATTAAGGGAAACAGTTTAAGAAAGTCGGAAAATATATAATTGCATATTCCTCTTCTTTCGTAGAGCGAATCCGGAAATTTGTGAGTCATATAAACAGGAGACGGTCCACCTGAAAGAAGATAGTAATAGTCGCATTACCGACGGGTTTACTACTGCAGGTTTTTTTGTTCCTGAACCGGAATTACTCGTGTAAGCACAATGTATTACATACATTTGAATATTATTGATTTAATCCGGATTGCTTTAGGATTACTTAACCAGGTTAATTACGGTTTTCTTAATATATTTTATAGAATTTGTGATCAAAATGGACGCTCAACTCGCCGCAGCAGAATACTCCACTATGGATGGAATAATTGGATTAATTGTATTGGGTGCATATATGTTTATTATCACCCTCACCGTTATGTTCAGTTC
The DNA here is from genome assembly GCA_027743765.1 of Coecobrya sp. COE2. Classification (NCBI taxonomy): domain Eukaryota; kingdom Metazoa; phylum Arthropoda; class Collembola; order Entomobryomorpha; family Entomobryidae; genus Coecobrya; species Coecobrya sp. COE2. Next base: position 9,764 of record JAHZMV010000416.1, read on the forward strand.
AACTGCCGTAATCTACAGCGAGTGGATGGGATCAAAAGTGAAGCATCCTTTACTCAGCTTTATTTCCAACATGTTGCATCCGCTGATGGCTCTTTTATGGATCTGGGAAAAGTAAAGGCCAGAATGAGTATATAAGACTCTTGAACGCGTTGTTTTTATTTGATGTATTCTCATAAACTTTTCATAGCTTTAAATATTGTATACACCTGTTTTGTAAATTATATTTAATATTTTATTTCGTACGTTTTAAGTAAACCGGTATAATTGCCAATTGAATTAGTGAACTTTTGTATGAACGGAAGCAGCATATGCATCCGTAATGATTTGCATCAAGCCTAAATATTTAATTGTTCTGTCATTCGGCGTGATTAAGGAAGATAAAAAGCATGCATTGCCACTTCTACCACGAAAATATACTTGTTTTTAAGGTTGGTAGAAGGTTCTTTAAAGTAGTAACAGCATCTTGTTTGCAGTTGGAAATGTGTACAAAAGTGGAAATGAAACATGTCATAATGAAATAATTATTGAAAATAAAAAAATAGATAGCCCGGTGAAAAATTTAGCACATAATAATTACCTATCCATTTCTCATTGCATTCAATTTCAGTACTGAACGATCATGCATAAATATATTTTACGAACTGTTATGCACATCCAAATGCGGATACCATAATGTGCTTCGTTGCATACCTTTCCGTAAAGTTACCTGCTACAGGTGCATTAATTGCCACTGATGAAAATTCAACATGATATAAACATCCATTAAAACTTTACACAAAAAATAAGCATCTTTATGTCGGTCCAAGGTAATTGTAAATCATACCAAGTCAAACATAAAAACAAAACGACAATGATGAGTTGTTCAGTACATCACATAAAAAACTCAATTTGTACAGCGACTATTGAAACCTGTCAATGTAAGCACTGTATCCTCATCACATCTCTGCAATAATGTGCCTACAACTGCTACCTATATTATTACGGGAACGATTAACAAAATAAGATTACTGCTCGATCCTGTTTGGTAAAGTAGTTAGCATTAGTTAAAAACAGGACCACACACACCCTTACCAATGTTGACAAAGACCATGACACCGTTAACGAAGAGAAAACTTAACAGAATTTAGAATTACATATATCCATAAAGTCTGCCATATTAAGTGATATAATCAAATTAACTGTCAACATTTTAACATGAAGGATTAGCTAAGCTTTTACGATTACTCATAGAGGGACAGTTCCAAACTGTAAATGGAAAATCGGTAATAAATCATATCATACAAACTTGTTTAGAAGGAAAAACCGAGCAATTATTGAAACTGATCAGGAAATGAGAAAAAAGCGAAGGACAATCATTTATTTTTTGTTTTCGAAAATTTGTCAGTGATGTGGTCAGTTTAATTGTAGCAAACTTTTGAAAACACAATGGAATGAAAAATTGTGTAAAATGTAGATGGAGAAGGGCACGTAAAGAGCATGAGAAAAAACTTTTTTATAGTGTGAATTATAAACGCGATTCAATTCACTACCGTTTTTACATCAACACTGTTAGTACGGTTCCGCAACAAGTACATTGGCCCTGGGAGAGAAATTATAAAAATTAGCCTCCAATTTTTGCTCTTAAATTTCAAACGCAAACTATGCACAAAGCTACTAAATATGGCACCCATCATGAGTGCATGTAACATTGCTTGCGTGCTATTTGTGCTTACTTTAACCGTTCAATCAGCAGATGTAAAAGGTAGAATCTTGATTTTAACAATCCATTTCTTACCTCTATTTTATCTGAATACATGAATGTAATTGGTTTGTGTCAGGTCAGGGATACGGGCAACAAAACAAAACATTAATTTAAAATTTGTTCTGTTTTTTATCGACTTACAGGTTTCGATACAATTTGATTTGAAATGGGCCATTTGGGATTGCCAGTTGTATAAAAAGTAAGATGTTTTGGCTGGTTCGGGGAATTCCCATGTTCATATCCTTACAAGCAACTGTTGCCAAAATCCTGTTTTTAGCAAAGTCCCAATCTGAAATCCCCATGCTAAAAGCATCGCCTAAATAAATTTTCCACTACAGTTGCTGTATTAAAAAAATATGTAATGTACAGTGTTTGCCGATACTTGATTATAAGATTACCTATTATTATTGTTCCCTGATTGCTGTCAACAATCTGAAACGTAGTATTACATCAGGTTTCGCCATTAATCAATATCAATATATACCTACTTTATAGAACGTGAAGTCCATTCTTTTTATTCCATATTCTACTGAAATTATCGAAATCAATGCACTATAGCATTCCATTCACGTATTCATTATCAAATATTTATTTTTAAAAATATTTTTTGGGCACCCCAAAAAAACTAGACAAGCAAGGTTTATGACGTCAACATCCCAAATCCCAGGTCTTCCGATGGTAGCCTGATCATTTTGCAGAAGAAAATAAACACCAACTTTTTGCATGCATGTGAACTGCTTTATTTTGCAAATTGTATATCACGTGCATCACTATAATTTCTAAATTTTTATGCAGAGCAGGAAATTATGCAAATAATAGACGCACGGAAAAGTACTGAGGCATAGCACAATATTTCTTTCAATTATATCCCTTCCTTCCTTTTTATTTCCAGATTGCGTATTAAAAGAGGATGTCCATAAAAAACTATATAATGCTTTCCTCTAAAATCTAGAAGTTTTGCAAGGATTATTAAAATAATCAAGAGACTTAAGTAGGTATAATATGATTCATTAAAAGTAGAAACGTTATAGCTTAAAAAAGCAATGCATTCTTGTATTTTAGTTGGAACAAATACCTACAACTCCAGACAGACATAAGGTGTTTTATAAGATGACAGCGTCCAACAATATTGACTCTTTCCTACTTCCGCCTTTTTGGTATTATAGGTGTATTCCTTTTTTACGAAATGCAAATCTACACAAGGTTAAACATCACGGTCGACAACCCACTCGATCGCCACACTCTTTGACCAAAAGGTTCAAATGTCATAAAAATGTTATATATAGGTATGTAACGTGATGTACGTATGTTGTTCATGTACACACGCTCCGTGAATTTTGATTTGTTCTAAATGAGCGATTTCCATTTAATAAGCGTTTGAGCCTTTCCGAACAAAGGAAAATGCATACTTACTTACATGTGTATACTAGACATTAATTCTCACGCAAAAGCTAGTAATAAACGCATGTACACTCTAAATTTCAACGCAGAGGTGAGGATTAATTTTCATTCATCGACATCCCCAAACCAACCTTAAAAGATAGTATAAAAATCCTCATAAAGATATGCTTAGATTAGATGCTATTTGTTAGTTGGTTAATAATAATTTAATTGACCTGAAGTATCCTCGCACATGATACCATATTATTAACAGATTTAACATGCACATCCTCCCTTGACAGATTGGCTATATAGTCATCATAATATACACCATATACAACTTTACATTACCTATCCCAAAAGTGAATCTGCTATCAGGAGTTTCAGTAATCATAAAAAAATCCTTTCTATGTTGCTGACATGCGGTTCACTGATGTGTACGTACAAGCTATATACCTACTTCATTGCATCTCAATCTACAATGCGACCACAATTAACTATCAAAGACTCATAAAATGGTATGTACTAGAAATCCGTTAATTATCTGCTAAAACAAACACTTAAACAGGTATATATATATTATATGTTTAGCTTTTATTCCGATTCATATCAACATTTTTTTCAATCTTTAGTTCATGAGGTATACACAATGACTTACACTTCTATTCTTTTCCTTTCGATCTCTAATATAATGTTGGTTATAATCTCTACTGTTGTAAGCATTGCGAAGATTACAGATAATGAATGATGTACATCCGGAAGCCCTCACTGTCTTTACTCATAACAAATAACAAGTATTTGCTAATTTTACAAACTGTCACTGACATACTGGCTAGATAACACAGGTACATACAAGTTGAATACACAACCGAAGGAAAATTAGTGACTAATATTATGCATAGACTCATAATGCACGGAATATATGTTCAATCGGAAGTGTATGTAAGTCTACACGATTTTATTCCATACTTCCTGGGGAAGTCCCTACAATAAAGTAACAAAGCATTTTTCTTGCTGGTAGTAAGATGTCTAGAACATTCTTTGTGGACCTGTCTGGAAGAGTATAGCATTTCAAAGTCATCCTGCTCCTGCATTTGAGTGATCGATCAACATACAACATTACAAAAAAGGGGAAGACCATAAAAAACCTGAGCCGGATAAAATTTGCCTACAGCTCTTTGTCCAAGAACAATATTTAATTATAACAATCCTGATCCTGTGGCTATACAATGGTCGTTTTTGTAGCGGATCAAAATTAACATGTAGATTTTTCTGATAGTAGATTAGTTTTCGATAGTATAATTGCTTTAAATGATACAAATTACGCAGTTTTACAAACACGTGTACATATTATCTTCGTCAGAAAAGAATTGTTTAACAATTTCTATGAAGTGGAAGGCCAAAGAAGAACACTTATAATTTCCTGTAATTACCGTCTAGTTTTAGCTCAGACTGTCTAATGCATCAAAAATGTCTTCAGGGAATCGGATATGGCGTTTGGAACGTGGTGCATATAAGAATCAAACAATACCAAATCATATTATTCTATACCCTTTCAGAAAATTACTTAAAGAAATGTTTATTTATACACTTATGCGCTTTGACTTTACGCGTGTGTGGACAATTGTGGTAGATTTTTATTTTTGTATGCTCTTATCATAAATTAACCATGTCATTGGAACAATGATTTAACCTAAAAAATCCATAAATGTATTTTCAATGTTAATCAGTAAGAATGTTACAATAACAGGTTACTCATAGCATAGCATACACTAAATTCATCTTTATTATTATCATTTCAATATTAAAACAAATCTTTCAGGTATGCGTTGTTATTCTTCGACTTTACGCATTACTTGAGAAATATTTGAGGTAGTTGGACCGGAAACACATTACTACAATGATATTCTATAGCATAACTTAAGTACATATATCGTTGGATGTTTGATCTTCCTACACGATTTCAATGTTGCCATTTTCTCTCCAAACCAAATAAAAAACCTGCATTCAATATACATATTATTTTGGATTTTATGCACTTTGTTGTGAATGTCAACGTTTAAGACGCGAAGATGAAATCCAAATATAAAATGGATGGCTAATTTTAAACACTAAAATTTTATGGCCAGCATAAATAACTAGCATCAGATTATTTTGTTAAGTGTGACGTAAGTCCCTATAAATCAGAGTTAAACAATCTTCCATTTTGGCGATCACGTCTTTACAGTCTAGTAGGTCTGCATTCAAAATGACTGTTTAAATGGTAATCAAATCTGATTAAATGTTTAAAAAATGCACTTGCTACACACCTATCATTGAACAGAATGATGATGGCATAACAGTCTGAATTCCATTACAATTTTAATAGCGCATACAAACAGAACCGTATAATATGACCAAGGCCGCCGCTTGGTCAAAAGCATTTCTCTTCACTGATGAACTGTCTGTTCTTGGGTAGCATACATTTTTATTTATTTATTATGCATGTCGTTTGCATTTACATTACGTTAGGTCGTGATGTGTAGCCAGTGCCCATTGGCCAGTGCAGTTTTTCAAGTGGAAACAGGAAACTAATTAATATACTCTTTAATGGAAGAAAAATGCGTCACTTTGTGATACTTTGTTTTGGATATACCTAATACGATACAAATAATACTGGCCTTCACTTTCAACTTTTCAGAAAGGTCACGTTTCATGACTTGACTCATGAGGTGTTAAGTGCTGTCCTATATTGAGTATCGAGATTGAGAGTAATTGAATCTTGATTTTTATGTTGGTATTTGGTATGTATTTTGGGTGGTTCATTCAAACAAAATCAAATTCAAAACAAGTGTATTAATAACAGTTCTAAAAATGCTTATCAAAAGAACAGAAATCTGATTTAAAGTTATCACGTCTCAGTGGTGGTCGACGGGGTTAACGTTTTAATGATTATGAATGGTTCATTCAATACCGATAATATTATATCGATGATTGCAAATTAAAGATATTGAGTATTTGCTTGGTCGTATATTGTAAGCTCAACCCAGTTATTGAATAATAATTATTTAATGTTAATTGTAAACTATTATCAATTGGAATACCATCATTATAATAAATATAGCTTGCTATTAGTTGTTGTGTTGTAGGAAAATTGGTACATACTCCTATAAATTGTAATAAAATCTCAAATCGAAAAATAATACAAAATATGGGTTTAGGCCGCTTAATATTTGACAAGGTTTTGACAATTTTAAAATTTAAATAAGTGCAAATTACAAAATCCCATTTAGAAGCATTTGATCTAATGAATTTAGCTATTTATATATATTAAATTTATTCCACCCCAATGTCCATTATATTCGCCACATTTCTGCTGTCATAAGAATTGGTAAATACTCACATTTACCGTTTTATGAACAAATGATAATAAATATTTTATCACAATATGAAATAATACAGCTCAGAGGATATGTAAGTATTTTACTAGCCTAATCTATGACTTGCACTAGGACTCCGAATTCTGGTTATAAAATTTCAGCGGAGGGCAGACATTGTCAATCTAGTTTTTTATCAAAGAATCAGAGGAAACGCAACTGTACAGTCATCTTTATTACATCACATCTACTTTGGCTCGTTTCAAGTCATCTTCTCCCTCCATTAGCTTTTGAGTTTAGGAAAAAATCTATTTTTTTCTGAAAAACTAATCTAACCAGAATTTTTCTTTTTTCTTCATAAATGATCTACAGTATAAAGTGAATATTATTATTTTAAAAGCTTTAGATTTTTTCACTTTGAAATGTATAGAACAAGTCACATTCAAGATGACTCGGTTGCATTGCGTGGTTTACTCATGATCGTCGTTACCCGAAATTACTATTATAATCACCCATGCCGTAGCGCACTAAAACCGATTTTTTTTGTTTTAAAGGCATGAATGACAAAAGTAATTCTTTTTCGTAACTTTCCTTGACGTTACAGACGAATTGGTTGTGTAGTTGGTTAATAGTTTTATAAAAAATGCATATACCTACATATCTAAGTGGCAAATATATTTATCAGCACGTGTCATTTCATTTGACGTAAGAAAGCAATTTTTTCTATTTTATTTCTGAAGGTTCTTTTAATAGCTTCGAGGCAAAACGAGAAATTTCAAATTTAGTAAAGCAACAAGGTTGACAAATCCTCGTGAACCATCGTCATTCGACAGGAAAATAAGAATTAGTAATTAAGAATGTTAATGCTGTATTAGCTCAAATGTAACACATTGGGGATAATCTTTTACTTCCACCTATTGAAATATTGCAGAACATGTAGTTTTACTAGTTTTCGAATAACCTCGAACTTTGACCAGAGCAAAGCAGTTTTTAAAGTGTAAAAGCGCATACAGGTTATTTTTAATGAAACGATGACGTCAATGCGTAACCCACTGGATGCTTTAAAAACTCAGGTTCTTCACTGTTTTTGTCCCTTGTACCTGTATAACAAGTTTTTCATGGTATTGACATCACGGAAGGGTCATACGACGATGGAGATAGAATACTCCACTCATTGGACCAATGATTAAAATGTTTATCTTTTTTTGAAAGCCAGCATGTAAATTGCCCTGTTGACATTGAATGTATTATTAGACAAGCTTTCAGAGTATAGAACCGAAAACACTGGTTTTCGTGATCGAAGATGGGGAGTAGCAAGTTCTAGAATTTTCGACACAAGTACTGGACCCCAAAATTCGTACGTCAGAAAAAAAATAAATATGCAAAAAAGTCTTAAAGGATTCTTGTCATTCCTTCGTGGTCTTTCACGTTTGTAAACTCCGTAGTTATTCTTCCTCGCATAACATTTTCAAGGTTAGGCTAGTTTTTACTTCAATTTACATTCTTGTCCTTGTGATGTAAAAGAGAAACTTCGACAATTTGAGCTTCATTGGACGCTCACTATAAACATATCAAGTACCTGGCAAAAAATTTGCATAACAAATTGTTGTTTTGATAAATAACCTTTGTTTCTCAAAGTTCAAAGAAACGGGTCGCAATAAGCTAGTCAGTTTGAGAGAGGTTACTGCAGTAGTAGCAATAAAACCGCTATTGATACCTGAGGAAAAAATTAGTAAAAAAAGGCTGTAGTCAGGCGTCGGCAATAACCCTTTCATAAATATTTTCACGATTATACCCACTGGAGTTGTAGTGATGGCATATTCATAATATAATAAATAATAATATTTTACATAACATCACAAACCAGTGATGATGATGACGGAGTGTATACACCTTAATTCAATACCTTGCTTGCAGCCAAATCCAATACATACATAATAGCATACATGGATCCTAAACCCGAAATTACAATACGATGTTTTCTCATTGTGTGTTAGCCCATTATTAGATATATAATTTTCTTGTTGTCGTTATGTTTCTTGTTTCAATAAATGAATATGATCCCACAAACCCTGTTCTTGTTCCTGACCATGGTCAATTTAGTATTCAGCTGGAGTATCAGTATTAGTGAAACACGAACTGGTTGATAGTTAGGTTTAGGTTGAATGCGAAAAGATTTTTGACTTACGTCACTAATTATGTTTTGCTGTGCAATGCATGCCGTGATTTTAATTTTGGGATGACTTTCCTATTCACGATCTTGTTGATTTACTGACTGTTGCTGTGTTTTTTTCTTGTGGTAAAAACTTGTATGTATGTATTTGTATTTTTTTGTTTAAAATGCAAAATGTTGGTAGAGGACAAAACTACAGTCCAAGTAGAATTAGTGAAAGCTCTTATATTGATCCCATGATCAAATTTTGGCAAATTCCAAGTTCTATTATAAAAATTATAGGGACCATTACTGTATAACTGTAATAATAAGAATAAGAGTGAGTTCATGTTTTCATATTGAATTCATACTACATAGACAAATATCCAAGTAATGTAAACTTAATAAATGACAATGACATATAAATCCAGTTTTATTAACGGACGGTGACATAAAATCCCTCGTTTAATTATTAATTTTCTTACAGTATTTGCTGTGTACTTGCAACGCTTCATAGTTTGGTTTAAATACTTGGAAGCTAGAAAAATATCACACTTAAAACACAGTGAGCAAACATTGTCAATTGTCAGATAGATCACGCAATCCCTGCATTACGTTCGCCTTTATTTTTCTCATTTCATCCAACATGAAAAAATGTCTTACCTGTGTTTAAATTCACGTTTTTGTGATTTACTAGTTGACAAGAAGAAAGAGCACACCAAGAGAATTAAGTTATTTTCGAGAAAAAAGTGCGAATGTGAGAATCGGTAGAAAACAAAGTAATGACGGATTACGTGAGAGTGACAGGTTGTTAAAATGAGTTTACTTGTAATAAACGAACACTATATGTGACGACGAGCTATAGGAAAGTGTTATTTATGTAATACCAGATAGATAATTATTAAGATGTGAATATAAAGCGGCTTCTCCCGAGCTTCCAGCATGAAAAAATAACCTTGGAATAAAAATTAAATTATGCGATATGGGTTATGTGATACATATTTTTGCGGCCAAGAAACCGTAACGTAAGATATAATCATTTTTAGATTACCTTTGTTTATATGATGTTGTATAAGTATTTCAATAAAAAATTTGAAAAAGTTTGTATAATCATAATCAAGAAAAAAGTAACATTTAGTGTACATTTACTACTGATCATTTCAGTCATTGTCATAAACTGTGCATCGGAATCTTTTTCATTTAAATTACTACGCCCAAGTTCACGTCATATTTTTTTGAAATTTGTTGGGTATAAAATTAATCTGCATAATTCAGATGTAAGGTTTTTTAGCTCACTATATTTTATCCTGGAAATATATAACCAAATATAAAAAAGAAATACAGGTATTTAATAGCAATATTTTGACAAAATATATATTTGCTTGGTATTATAATGTTCTATATTTGTATCAAAATAATTTTGTCATTCTAATATTTTTCATCAACAAAGGAAGGGGCGTCCTCTTTGTTAGTTTGAAACATGGCAAATTGCTTTTGTTATTCTCGAAGCATAAAATTCATTCCTCACCCTATAGGGATGACTTAAGGAAAGATAAGCAACAAAAGCTATTTCTCCAGAGAAAAAATTATGCACATGCTAATTTAAACGGGCATACTAGTATGTTTATGGACGAATGTTTTATAAGTACTGATATATGTATCTCCTTCAATATTTAAATCTAGATACACATATATAAATTTTTTGTTCAATGAATCTTTAATTTGTTTATATCGTGCTACATTATTACTATTCAAGTAGTAGGAAGAATTGGAATATATCACGTAAAAGGCTGCAAGGCATGTTTTTAGGAGTTCCAGTTGGATTTTTTGTTTTGATTCAATCATTCCACAGATACAGTTTCTAGTTTGTAACGAAACAATATTATTTTAATGTCCGGTACAGTGTACAGTATCATTAAGGGTTTATATCATTAAGCAATCATAATGTAGAATATAGCTGTCAGCTATGTTGTTATCTTTGTATTGCTAGATATATGTCATTTTCTTGACATATAAATGTTTCTCATATAAAAATTTTATTTTTAAATTGGATGAGCACAACTAAACAGAAATATATGAGTTTATGATGAATGATGACCCTATTTTGTACGTGCGGCAGTTTGTGCGTATAATATATTCAGAAAAGTCGCATATTTGGATTTGTTTCGCTGTATCAATGTTGACGTTATGGTTTGATTCTCATTACGATCCAGTCGCTGATCACCATTCATTTAATAGTAGGAAAAGTACCAATGTAGGCCGACTTTGTCATGTCCAGTAAGAACCGTGCAAGATAATTATTCACGTATCATTCGTAACAATCGCAGTATTTTTTGCATTTTTTCTTTAAAATAAGCAAGTACACACCGCGACCACTTATTGTTGTTACACCTTTCATTATACTACGTGGAGCTGCGTGGATACTTATATTATTAGGTACCAGTATAAAAAATCTTTGCAAGATATTCCATTTTGTCGAACGTTTTTTTTGGAAACCTTTTAAATTTTAGAGTTTTTGCTTGGATTATTATTTTATTTTAAAAACAACTTTATTGACGATTGTACAGTAAATTAGTTTTTTTATATCCAGCGTCCATTTTTATGATAATCTCCAGTTTTTGCAGCAAGGCAAACCGCCTATGACAGTATGCCGAGCGTATGATTAATAATGAGATTAATGCAAGTAACCTTCATCAATTATTACAATTTTTCATCAAATTTTACCTTAAAATTGTGCAAGAGACAATGTTCGTAGAATAGATTTTGTGACATTTTTAACGGCCGCATGCATCAACTTGATGTTTTGAGTTAAATGAGTGAGGTGTCCTGATCGTTATCATTTTAACACTAAGGGTGTCCTAGTTGAGTCAGGTTCAGGTAAAGTTGCTTGTTTTATTTTAAAGTTATTGCGAATGGCTTCGTCACCTTAAGGTCATTATCATCTTTGGAAATTATTATTCGACCTCTACGACCACACAGCTATATCATCTTGATAATGATATCTTTTTAGACGATACAGTGATTTTGCATGTAGTATGGTCCTGTAAGATAGGTACATAATTTGAAACAGCGAAGACCAAATTAAATCTAGTACTTGATCCACACGCCTCTTGGTTCGCACACCTAATCCTAATACTCACTGACTCGTTATCATTATTGCTTATATTCTACCTCAATAATATCTCATTTGCACGCATATCTACTGGAAGTAGCATATAAATTACAAAACGTGTAAGCATTAAAACGCGATTTGACGAGCAACATAGATTTTTCAGTATTCTCTGCCTGTAACTGAATGAGCAATGGCTCGCAAAAAGTTTGTAATGAACTTAATGCTAACATTGTATTTATATGCACGCATCACTTAAAATTTTAATAAAGTATTTTATGTGCGTCAAAGGTTTCGATGTTGTTGATACATTTGGAGAACTGATATAGGTAAGTAAGTAGCTCGTTATTTGCTTGTGTGTACTAAAGGATGAAATTACATTAAGATAAACAATACTAATATTTACCCACAAATGGATTAATATACCATTTAATGAAAATCTTCGAATTCGACCATAATTATTATATTTTTAATTGTTCTCTTATGCTAATGGATTTCCACATGTCGAAAGGGCAAAATATTAATCTGTATTCTGCTCATTTTCTGCCTAATAGGATTTTCTTAATTAAGGAGATGACACATCCAAAAAGTTTTAGTTTGCCACAAAGGAATATTATTTAAAATGCACATTGAGTTGATGTATCATCAACAATATCATTTATCATTGATCTAATATATTTTCGCCTGTTAGTGAGGTAATAACCTGGTAATAACAAACATGTAACCTTCAGCAGAAAAACAAAACTAGTAGTAGCTTGTATAACAAAACGCTTAATCGTAACCGTTTATGCACATTAAAACTGAAGTATGAAGCACATCGCAAACAGAAAATGATCTATGCTAATGGCGATTTTGATCATGAAATTGTGCGAATTTGATGAGAACCGCATGCTGTGTCGTATTGATTTTCATGAAATTATGTGCGAATACACCCGTCATATTTGCCATTTTACACAAAATGCCGCTGCAATGTTAAATTTTGAATATAAAAAAACTATACATAGGTATACTCCTATTCATTCATATGCATGCAATACCTAAATATTACACACGGTTGGCCACTTATCTTGTCTGTAGAAAGGCACTCGATATCCACTAATTTGTTATGTATTATCATACTAGTTAGGAAATACGTCACTAATGCGAATATGGTAGAGAACATAAGTGTGTTTTCACACTGCGCCAAATGGTAAGTGGTAAGCGTTAAAAGTTTTAAATTGTTCATGCTTATCAAAGGGAAGCAACTGAAGCAAGACAGTAATTGACACTGACATTTAGAAGAACAATTTTTTACACGATTGTTAGTACACACCGCAAAAGCGATGTGTAAATAGAATTATGAATCCTGCCGTGTGCGGCTACCTTTTGAACATTCAAAAAAATTTGAATGTGTTCATAGAAATGTGTACCAATTGTACCATGTTTCTATTCTAGTCTAAGCTAAACTTGCAGTGCGTAATTGTCATTAGCATCATACCCTTTCCCTAAAATACTAGATTTCTAATAGCAAATTCTTGGTTATGTAATTTTTCGAGTGTCTCAATTCATATCTTGTATCTTGCTAATATGCCAATCAGGATATTTATGTATTTAATATCTCATTGTTTTCTGGTTTGCCTCCTCGTCTGCGAAATTAAAAATATTGGACGGGAATGCTCGGTCGATCATCTTTTTAATAATCATTCCCTTGGGGGTCGTGCCTTTTTAAAATTAGTATTCACAGAATGTCAAAACAAAACTTGCTACACAGCACTGTTAAATTTTGTATAAAAAACTACTCTATCTGATCTAGGAAATGTGTGCACAGCATGTTTTATGGGATCATTTGACATTACTGTTCATTTCAAATATGCTTTATGACCAAATTGAACATTTTCAAAATCACAGGCACATGTCAATTTTTTTGCTCTGGCTATCGTCCTTTGTGTGATAGTTAGTGATAGATATTTGCCATAAAGGAGGAGGAGGCCATTCTGCATCATGAATTCTAATTGAGGAGCGTAAATGGCAAATGATTAAATGTAATAATGAAATCGAAGTTACCTATGTATGTACATGTGCATCTTTTATTACTTCTGTACAAGTTACAAGTATTATTGCCAATACATGAACTTTACTGCATATCTAATGTGAATGTTAGTGCATGTTATTGATACATGGCTCAATATTTGGAATTGAAATAAATAATTTTTTTGAACATTTACAAACTCTGCGTTCTACAGGTATACAACTGTGAAGGGTAACCATTGCGTAGTTCCTAAAGGTCTCCTCGAGACTTTCCGATGTAAAGTCTTGATTGTACTAAATGAGTTCGGATGATGTAACAGTACAAGCGTTACGAAGCATTATATAAAATGCTGTCACTCATCATCACCCACCACCACAGTTCACAACCAACAAGAAAATCAAACAACATGTCTTAAATACATTTGATGATCCTGTGTACATGTCATCAGGTAGAAAAGTTGTGACCACAGAGAAGAAGGGAGTATAAAAAATGTTCAAAATCTCAAAACCACAATAGATGAGGTGTGCATAGGTACAAGCGTTTAACCAGACATTGGACTTGAAGTCGTTACAGGAAAACTTCTAACGTACCCCTTGACATTGGTTGGTTTGTTTTGCGTGACAAAATATGTAAATGTAACACATTTAAGAATGTAAACAAATTGCATCAATAAATAATCTGTCCATTTTAGCAAAGTGACATATATGTACCTATATCATGGATTTGCGTGTTGTTTTGATATTTATAAAATTCGAAAACAAAATTTTCTTTGCGTCCTTTGTTTCGGATAAAAAATTCAGACTTTATCTGATTTGCATAGGTGGCATTGATATACGTTTCGTTGTTTTACATTATATGTAATAGAGTGTACACAAACGTACGTGTTTATTGTTCTAATAAATAAATATCATTATCGAAAGTATTAATTTATACTTGTCGATCATCTCAACCTTATAATCATCATCTTAATTTTCTAAGATCTTGCGTAATAACTGCATTGTTTGTGCATTTTATATTCGAAAATATTGTGACAAACATGTGCATCAGCAATGTTAATATTCATAATGCATAACTCGGCCGGTTGAATGGATGTTACGGGTTTTATTTTTTTCCATCTTGATCGGAGCTACCAGTAGTGCAGTTTCGTGAAAAATAGCTAAAGGTCAATACAGATTAGACTGCAAAATGGTAGTAGTAATGACCAATGACGTAATACACTTGCCCTATTTTCAATGAAACAGGACATGCTATTCGAAAATTTAAATATTCATCAGTCAAAATAATGAATTAATGGGCGAGTGGATTTGACCATTTTTTAATTAATTCTTCAGTACTTGTAAATGTGTTAAAATCTGACACTGTTATACATGAAGGTAGCAAATGAAACTTATAAAAGGTAGGAAAATGAAAGGAGTCAATATCAAAATTATTTCTGTGAAACACTACTCCAACGGAGGAGCAAAGACAGAGGCACAAGCCAAATTCGAGTGACTCTTGGTTGATCATTGTAATGGTTACTACAGACAAAAGAGTAGATTTGTAACAGCATTCAAGTTGTCGAAGATGAGGGGTGTAAAAACAACGACAAAGCAGCCGTAGTTTTTATGGCTGTAAACAAGATGTTGAAGACGAATTATGTTCTTGGTAAATAATGAAGTATTCGTAGAATGTAGCCTTCCACATTCCTTCCAACAACTCTTATACTCGCCCCAACAATGAACAGTAAAGTACAACATAAAAAAGTATCTCAATCACGTAATAGTGGATTACTTGTGGACATTATTTACTGACTGATTCACTACGAACCATATACGAGTTCATATCGCTGCATAAATAATACGTGGTGCATTAAATTCATTCCTTGCATTGCATCAAATGATAATGAGTGCATATGATTGCCGTTTATTCAAAACGATAATGATAAAAATATTTATAGGTAAGCTTTAAAAACTTTTTTTCAGTTTCAAGTATACGTCAAGAGGGTAAGTAATTTGAGTACAAAATATTATGATTTTGAATATTGTAGATTTTATAAAAAGGTAATTGAAATACCAAAATCAGATACTTAGGCATGTTGATTCATTCACAAGTTAATGGATTGTGAGTGTATAACTGAAGTTAGCATTATTTGCAGATAAGTGCCCACAGGTAATTATATGTTTTTGTAACGACGTATTCTGGCTTGAGACTGTACTGTACTATCTACTAATTATAAGCCCATCTCGAACAGTGATAACTGTACTGGGAAAATAATGATTGGCTGGCATCACACCGCCGTCCGTCCCTAGGACAAGGAAGGACACAGGAACTATTATGAAGCGCGCGGCTGACCTGATTTCTTAGTGTTTAGAGGTTATTAGCAATACCAACATCTTAGATCACTTAATGATGAATAAGAATAAGAAGTATTAGTTATCAGAACATCATCCTCTTTCCCGTGCATGCGCTAACATCTGCACTAACAATTCTTCAGCACGCAGGACAGTTGTTTCCTACGTGTAGGAAGGAACGGACTCTCCGACTCTCCTACTATTTCTTCATGTCGCATAATTGTACGATCGCTTTAGTTTACTTCATTTAATTGATTTCATTTTTAGTGAGTTTTGACAGGCTGTAACTTACATTCAACGCAATTCTCTTTGCAATACCTTGTAGTTACTGTGATTGATATCCTACACGATTATTTCCTGTATAATTCTGCACATCTCATTTTATATGAACAGTCTTGTGCAAGCAAAATGGACAGCGTTGGAGGGAAAAATCTAGCTGCTTAATGATTTTTTTTGGAGAAAATAATTTATAGGAAGGGACCGACTCCCTCTGTATACCAACTATAATAATAAAGTTAATAGTTATTGATGAAGTGTAACTTATAGCCCCAACACATGTTCATGCACTTAAGCAGCTACTGACTTGGCAAATATTTTGTATGCAACGTATAGTGGTTGGTCATGAAGTAGCCATTGACCTGCCTATAAATGCCCATGTGATTTGGTACACGTAATATACTCTGAGACACATGACGCATGCGACTTCAAGTGCTCTCTGACACAAGTTAACCTTCTTGGGGCTATGTGAACTTGAATGCAACTGATCGGGATTTTTTGCTTGCGATGACGCCAACGTACCTACGTAAACACCGTGCATATGAAATGAAAATTATCTTCACCCACTCTGAAAACTTATAATGCACATCACTTACCATTAGTTGTTAGACTTATCGCTTCCTGGAATATGGATTATAATGAATCATAATAATCATAATGTGGATTAGCTACCTACCTTAGCGTTAAGATCAGGATAACGAATGTCCAAGACACTAAATACTTGGATTTATTACTTGTGACACGAAAAGGTGATAATATGGCACACGCGTCAAATGACACACCCCACTTCCGCAAGTTTCATCAAGGTCACTAATGAAATTGATTTCGTTCTACCAAATACACCGCGTTTCATGGTAATCGTGACGGCGGCTGTGAGGAACCAAAATTATGTTCATATGGACCAATTGACTGTCTAAATTGTGTCTTGAAACTGGAAATCCCCACGTTTATATTATACCAGAATAAATTAAGCGACCCATGTTTGCACATTGCTGGTAAAGTTTTTCAGACATTTTTTGTCTTTACTTCCGATCAGTGTTCCAGAAATAGTTGACTTGTCAGTATGTAAATTAGACATCCAACACATCATCATCATTATGTTTAGCCGTTTTTTATTCCTGGTAGTAATGCTAAATGTTATTTACATAGTATTTGACGCAAATATATTTACCTTCTAGCTCATTTAAACATATTTAATTCATTATCTGCCACATTTCGAAGAAAAAGTCGCCTTCACAGATACTGCGTAAGATTCTTGCACTGACCACTTCAGACATAATATTATGACCACAAATGTTCTTTAGTGAACTTGTTGGGGGTTCTGTCTGGTGTCAAATTATCTACCTAATAAACAACGTTTTAACCTGACCAAGTGTTCATGAATGACTGGTTTAAAAAATGGCTATATTAGTCTTGTTGGTACATGATGCGTACAATTTTTCTATATCTTCTTTTAAAAATATCTCTACTGTCCGCAAACAAAGCGTATAAAGAAATTAACTTTAATTTTAAGGTGCATGTGTCTGCTGTATTATGAATTTTGGCTCTGCTCTGTCTGCACCACCAACAGAGGCAGATATCACATAACATATCATAATTTACCATTTTTTGTCATTATAACGATATGATTCAGTGACATGCAAAGGATGTAACGTCTATATGGCTGTCATATTAATGAATTTCGAAACCACCAACATAGAAAATTCACGCGACCTAAAATTCCTCTGCACACGACTTTTATGGTAGAAAAGATTGAGCATCACACGTATAATGACTGAGACAATCGCATCTATTCTATCATTGAACAACTGTTTTTTACTCTTTACATAATTGTCAAATAAATGACAATCTGTAAAAGGTAATAAATTAACCCGGTTTTATAACAGGCTAATGCCCTTTAAAATGATGTCGCACAAACATAAAGCGTTGTTTTGTAGTAACCCTCTCGATTTTTATGTATGAAAAGGGAGTTTAAACTACTACTGACCATCACCTATCATCATCTCTAATCATCATAGTATATTGGTTCCATTTCATTTACAAGGCTAATCAGGGGAAGATCAGAGATGTAATCAGTGTATACATCAATAGTTCCCTTTCCTTTCTGATCATGACTTCATTTCCACCAAAATTAAATCAGTCGCTCAGCTCCTTAGGCGATGACCTTGGGAAGGAATGAAGTGACAAATAGTATATTAAGTAGGAAAGTGATGAAAAAAATGTCCAACAAGTAATTTATTTCTCAATCTGCATAAAGTTAAATAAAATACGCATTAGTCGTTCAGGAGAAGAATTAGTGGAAAATAAAGTCTGATTTAGTACGCACCATTTTAGCTGAATTTTTTGTTCCCGCTTATACATTTCATTAATTCAGACTTGGGTCTTATATATTTATGCCTTTTTTAAAGGTATCTCTTAGAGTTAAGTACAGCACAACAATTTGTTTTTGACATTTTATGAGGTAAAACCTGTTAATTATTACATGCATCCTGTGGCTGACATGAAACGCTAATGTCACTTGTGAAGCCGTCTTGTCAACTAGGCACATGTGGGTTTTCAATGTCACATCATCCTCTATTTATCCTTTCACTAAAGTTTCATATAGAAATGAAGGGATGCTCACTGGGCCTACTTGGCTACCTTTTTAAGACTAAATTTTATTACTCACTTAATATTATTATTAACTGATTTCATATATCAATGGTCATCTTATCATAACATCGTTAAAAAAGCGTCGCCTTTGCAAGTACACCGTCGGCTTGACTTTGACTTTACGTGCCTTACAAGCTTATATGTTATGTTAAATTATGGATAAAGGTATATACGATCCACGTGAAATACCATGAATCCCCATTAAAAGGCACCTTGAGGTTTCCTGAATTACACCCGGTCAGTATTTTTTGCAGTATTCTCCTCGCAGAAAAGAGCCAAAGGAAGGACTATTAAAACTAGGTATTTGTTTCAAGGAAGTTATAGATCAGTCGGCAATTACTTATGTAAGCGCTTTTTGCGGCTTGTTATTGTTCCCAATTCATATTTTCATACGTATGTGTATTTAATGGTAATGCATGTTTAAACACACATATTATCATCTCATAACACTTTGTATTGTATAACTTTACATTATTATGAAGAAGCTTCAGCAGAAATTAGCGTGACCAATGATGATTATGATGGATGACTGAATAAAAGAAAGGAAGGAAAATCAAATCAATTGTATGATCATAGAAGAGTGATAGTTCTTCCTTGAAGGGCAAATTAGCAAAAAATATTTCAGAGAAACTACGAGAAATGGAAACTTTGAAGCGATATTAAGAGACTTCAAGGTTTTCTTTCAAGTTAGATGAAGTTTCTAGATAAAATTTTAAAAAGCCATATTACCGAACTAAATGAGACAAAAAATAAGTACAAAATCCTAGCTAAATATGATGAACTTTGCTGGTTTTTTCTCGTAAAAAATTTGGGGAAACACCGGTCGTCGATGGTTAAAAACAAAATACCTGACCAGTCTCAAGGAAATACCTGAGCGGCTTGTCATTCAACTTGGCTCCTGCTCCTCCTTCCATTAGCTCTCCCTTGTATCTTCACAGAATTTGATTTTTTGAAAAATTGTCTTTACCAAAACAACACACTAGAAAAACCAGTTACGTGGTCGTCGATCAAAGCATAAAATTCGGTAATTTTATTACATTTTTTGTTTTAAAACACAGGACGTTCTTTAGAACATCGAACAATGCAAGTACATTAGATTTTTTAGTAATATTTATCATAAGACATTATGAAGTGCTCATTATTCATGTGTAAGGTAGGTAAGGGATTGCTGTTTATGAACAAAAACTTACATAATATCAAATACCAGTTTTTGCAAACCCTAGAGCTTTAATGGACTCTCGGATTGGCAATCATTTGGTCAACTATTAGCAAAAACTGCGCCATTAAATTGATTTTATTCTAGAACGGACTTTGTACTACTAGAATCTATGTAAGGTTATAGAAGTTTAGTTTGCACAAAAGTATATAAAACGACAACAGAAAGAAACTATTAAATCATTTCAGACAAAAAACGGTTAAGTGATCAAGGTGGCATTAAATATGATTCGTGGCTATTATTATTACCACTACTTTGTTGTTTTTGCATGATCGACAAAAAACATGTTTTGAGGGATATTTCAAAGAACCCAAATTAAATGTTCCCAAACCTATGGGACTTTTTCCCAATGATGCATGCCAGGTTTTTTGTAAATACCTAAATAACACGTACCTAACCCTATATATACGTATTCGCGTAAAATGCTATGTACATACGTAGTTATATATTGACAAGAAGCGTATTTATAGGGATTATTAAGAAGGAAAATCAGATTTCAAGATAGAAAACCTGATCTTCTGGTTGTATATTTAGTGCTAAATGAAATACCTATTCATATGCTAAAAGTGATTGATAATTTGCACAATGTAAATACACATGTAGTTAAGAATGAATTTATACTAGTCTATAAAATATACTATATATTAAAGTTGCTGAGGTATTGAACCACAGGCCATGGTACTTCCATCTTTTCAAGAAAATCCCAATATCAAGTATTACCTATCTGGATTTTTTTGTCCTTTACCACGTAAATGATGTGATCGAATTTCGTATAGTAAGTATGTACGTTTGATCTGTCCATGACAATCCTGTTTGGCTCCATTTGACTTGGGGATGTCCAGTCAAAACGTCTATCTATAGCTCTACCTATCTTATATCAGTGCGATGATCTAATGTATAGTTAATTTTACTGAAAGAAGGAATATTATGTACCTATTTACCACTTACTTCATATTCGCAAGTATTTATAAATATGTATAAATAAATGTTTGAGATAAAGCATCAAGGTATCCCAAAAGAGTTGTCGAAAATCGAGATTCTCCATACTCTGTATAATGGAATCTTTATTATATAGAGGGCAGAGGTACATATGCAAGTTGTTCAATGAATTTATACCTGAGGAAAGACCTTACCTTTGTAACTACAGACATATTAGAAACAGCTTCACTCGATGCGCTTTTAGTTGTTTTTGTAGGCATACTTTGTCTACTACAGAAAGCACATGCATCACAAAGCTCCATCATCATCATCACTACAGAAAAAATAATCATCATCACGAATGCAGAAAGACAGCTCTGCAGAACTACAATTGACGAGGAGCAGAAGTAAATGTTACAGTGTTTGCTACCTTATGATTCAATATATACCTGAAGACTGAAGACATCCGCACTTATTCTTCTCTGAATCGCATTCTATGCCGGTTCAAGAAAGCAGTCTTTATTCATCACTTGTTCAGTTTCACTGCACACATCGACTACGAAATACCTTCTTCAAAACCTATTGAGCAACTTGGCGTCGTCGTCACCATATTAAACTGGCGATTATAGAGTTTCTCGCTATTGTTATTTCTTTGTTGCAAAGTAAGCAAAACAATCATCATCACCACATCTCCTAAAATCAGAGTTCATTATAAACATTCTTTAATTGTTGCTTCAGTAGTTTTAGTATTCAACTTGAGCAGTTTTGTTAAAAATAAATACGAAAAAATTAGCATTTCCTATTTTCAGTATTGTACTGTGCGTGAACTCCCTACTAATTACCTTTAAAAGTTGTGCATTATTTTACAATAATTATACATACATAAATAGAATTTGAATGGTTTTTTGTTTCCAGAAATCGAAAGCTTTAGCTGTGAAAGGGTAAAGCTGAGATTCTGTTCTTGTCTACACCCACACAAAACAAAGAGGAAAACATCAAAAGTTTGTCCAACGTAACACATAAGGCAGCAGTCCTTATGAACCACATAAGTTGACGAATTGGTTTTTTAAATAAAATCTTTCACATTTAACATCTCTACACGAACACATCTCTACCAAGATGGGCACGGGGCTTTTATATGAAAATAGCAGCAGCATAACTAGATCTCTTCTTGGTCTGGGAGAGTATGGAAGTAGTTACCTGGATAATCCTAATGTGTCAGTTACACATTTCAGCAACTCCACATCCGCAGATGATGAATTCCTTCACAAATATTTTGTAGAAGTGAATGCCATTTCAGACCCATCATACCTCACAGTATACCAGTGGGAGCACTTTGAACTGCGAAGATGGAGAAAATGGATGGGGGCGAATTGGTCCCTCTCAGTAACCGCATCAGTAGTCTACCTCCTTTTTATTTTTAGTGTACAAAGATTAATGAGAAACCAACAGCCATTTCAACTCCGAAAAGCACTCACATGCTGGAATATTCTCTTGGCCACATTTTCAATCATAGGCTTCCTCAGAACAGCTCCAGAATTGTTTCATGTACTCAAGAGTGAGCAAGGATTTCATAAGTCCATCTGCATCAGGTAAATAACATAATTTACATTTATATTTACTCCATCTTGATTAATGAAGTACCATCTCAAAATGCCCCAAGCGTTATGTAACAACCCCTGCATTCAGCCTTGCAGCCCCATTTCTTGCAAGCTTTTAACCCAAAGCAAACAAAGTTAGTGGTTAGTACACGGGTGTGGATCCCGTTGAGTTCGACTTTGAGAATGACGGAAAAAACTGTACAATTTCTTCGAGGACATTAGCACTCTTTTGGCTAGGGTTCTTGTACTATTTACCTTTCTTGTTGAAAGCGTGAGTTTTTGTTGACCATGATGATGATCTCCTTCTTGAGCTTTGTAAGGTGGGCAGTAAAGTGAAAAGAAACTGGTTTCAGTTTGGGATGAGCAAGAAGAAGTGAGAGTTATGCAGTTTGTTGTTGTTATGTAAGAGAAAGGAAAAGATTTAGAGCACGAACGAACATCCTAATAAGGTTGTTTGGTGAATTATGATCTCAATCCAAAAACGAGGTGTAAAACCAGGTCTTTAGGGAAATTGTTTGTAGCTATATGCATATTAGGTGTTTATGACCTCTACATAGAAAAAAATGCAAGCGTAGTAAATAAACTCTTTCTTGCACGATTATATCTTCATTCATTTGTGGAATGTAATACCCGATATTACAACAGAGGATATTCAAAGCACGCTTTTGTACTTACTGTAGACTGCATACATGCAATAATAATTTCTTATGTTTTGATGAGGCAATTCGCTCTCGACAGACTGAATTTTTGGTATAAAAATTACGCTGTAAATTAGTCTGCAAATTTGTAAAATAGCAAGGATTACTACATTTTTTGCGTTTTTGTGAAATGATATGTGGTTACTGTGCAAATGTCATATTATGAGTCAAATGAGGCAATGTTACCACCAACATATAATGCAAATTAAGGAAACATTTCGTTTATTTCATTTGTTTTGTTCTTCTAAATTAAAATGAAGTTTATTATTATGCAGCTAAGATTGATAGAGGCAAATTAGACGAATGTCATATTGCATACACTAATTGCTGCTACTGTTGTCCCGAGATCCATTTAGATAAGTAATCTAATAATAGTAAGCCATTTTTATTAATTTTCTAAGGTGCACTTTCAAAGAGCGAATAATATGAGAGAGTGGATAATAATAACTTCAGCAATAGTTGAAATAGATTTTGACAGAATATGTTCACCCTCCTAAAAATAAAAAAAAGATTGATTACCATGTATTGCAGTAATAATGAACGGTGCAGCAAAGTTGGTACAACCAACTTGCAAAACAAGACAATAGAATGTAATGGCTCATGTATTGGTCATAAGTATAGTACTCAATGAAAAATATATCATCACACCTGTCCTTATAAGAAAGGCCAACAACTAAAATCTTCTTATCCAAACCAAATACTTGGTAAAAATGAGCAATAATATGGGGCGAGAAATCCGCTTGCTCTGTTCATATCTAATTATCTATACCAGTATCAGCAATCTAATATCCGATACTTTTGTTCGACTGTAGCAATCAATAAATAAATAAATATTTAACTCTTATGGCCATGTCCGGTTCTTCGTTCATAAGGAACCGATTAGGTTATTAATTTCTGTTAGTTTTGATGGATGGGGTTCAAATATACATCATTGAACTTGCCACAAAAGTGTGTCTAGGCTAGTGGCTTTAGATGAACAATAAATGCTCGATAAAAAGATACAGCAATATGGTTATCTAATGCAAATAATGCTTTAATTTCATTGATAAGCTAGTGATAATAAGTTTAATTGCTTGCTGA
This sequence comes from Coecobrya sp. COE2, assembly GCA_027743765.1. Lineage (NCBI taxonomy): Eukaryota > Metazoa > Arthropoda > Collembola > Entomobryomorpha > Entomobryidae > Coecobrya > Coecobrya sp. COE2. The sequence continues at coordinate 34,281 of JAHZMV010000416.1, forward strand.
AGCAGGAAGTAGAAATAAATAGTGAAATGAATTCATGCGTAAATGGTTTTTTCAGATTCATACAAATTCACACAAAATTCATTTTATAGTCTCACGACTTTCCACCCGCCCCGTTAATTAACTTTATTCCGTTTTTATCTTAAACGAAACCTGTTACCTAAACAAATATTTTTATAAAAGGATAAAGTCGGTATTACCGCCGCGGTATAGGTAACAGATAAACCTGCTAATGACGCCAGTCACCGCTAAAACTCCCAACTTATTAAATTAAATATTTTAGAACTGATAGTACGTCAGTAGCTACCGTAATTTGGCATTTGTTCCCATCCCGCCTACTAACAACATTCATTGAATAGTCATTTAAACCTCAATTAGAACAAGCAAACAATCCCACGAACATAAGCCAAACGCTATATTTAACTTAAAACGTGAATTACCCCTTTGAAATTTACTCCATTATGCTGATTTAAGTACGAATACACTATAATGATATTGTGTGATCTGTATCATTTTCTAATTTCCTATGAACCTGAAGCGGAAAAAAATCATATATAGTTTTTAATGAAGAAATCTCATTCCATTGTTTGCTATGAAGTACAACTTTAATATAATTTTTTTTTGCAATTTCCAGAGATGAGCATAACCTCGCTACTGCGTTCTGGGGATGGTTGATGGCCCTCTCTAAAATGGTAGAACTGGGAGACACCTTGTTCATCGTTTTAAGAAAACAACCCCTTATCTTTCTGCATTGGTAAGTTTTTATATTTTTGCAGTCTGGAAATTTCTTTTCGTTGCAGTTCTCCTGTCATTTAGGATTTTGGAAAATGTTCCCCTGCTGGCTTTTTGCTTGTCACCTGTCTTCTTCCAATTCTGCCAGAAATATGTATGCTTCTTAATTTTCTTTAAAACAGTACATTTCATTTTTTATCGGTGTGATCAAACCACATTACAATTCGTGCTGCCATAAAACAAAAACTTCTAAACATTCTAAAAGGTTTGAGCTTGACGCACGCAGTCACAACGAACTACTTAAAAGAGTATTAAGCAAGAAAACCTTCAATCTTTATAAATGTCACGGCATTGACCATCTCATAATAATAAAATCCTAAAAAAATATTTCAATTCTTAAGACGATTTATACGGTATGTAATCATATTACGTGACAAATATTAAGCAATAATACCAAACCAACAGTCTAGTAGTCTAAATCGCTAGGAATGCCATTAGGATAGGTAGGCTGAGATAAAGTTTTAATTAAAGTAAAAATGCGTCTCAGAAGCAAGTGACACTTTTTTTTATTTTATCATGAGTTGCTGCTCGTTGTTGCCCAAGTACAATAATGACATTGACATTGCGGATTTCTGCATTGTGTAGGTAGTATACAATAATTTGAATTATTGAGTTGCATGTGTATAATTTGGATTTTTTTCTACTTTTATAAAAAAAATATACATATGCGCGCATCCAATTGCACACATTTAATAGTTTAAGCTGAAGCAAAAATAAGTTGATATTTTTAGGAGCTCAATTTGTTGATGATAATGGCGTAGTGATTACCAGCAATTTCCACTAAAATATTTCATCTGATGGTAATCAATGTACCAGTGTCAGTGTCACTTAGGCATCAACACCTTTAAAATGGCTTTAGTATTGCCAATTCATTTTTTAACCTTTTATCTTTCAAATATTTCAAACTCTAATTTGCATTTGATGAGTCTTAAGATGTCTACTTGCTTTGCACAAACAAAACAGGCATCTGCTATTATACCTGTCTGTCATGAAGGAGGTGTAGGGTGTCCTCTCTTTGACACGCACTTTTGTTTTCATGAACAAGAAAGCACATGGCGCATGTTTTTCCAAGATCCAAAACGATGTACGCGTTAATTTGACCAAGAATCAATGTACATAATAAAATTAATACATCAAACAACCTCTCTTCCTTAAAAAAGTACATACACCCAACCTCGTGAAGAGTCAAACAACAACAAAAACAAAAGATGCAAATTTTTGTGACAAAGCCTGTAATTTTGTGGACATTGAAATTGACTATATGAACTTCGCATAGGTATAATATTATTATTATAAGAGATGCATCCACCATCATGCTTCGATTAAGTATACTCAAAGTCAATGTTCATCAATCAGGGATTCTCCATTATGGGAAGGTCAGGTACTTGTGTGAGCACTAGGCAATATTTTGTTTAGTCTCAAACGGACGTTTTGAATATCATTACGTATTAAGTAATTGTGTATGATAGCAGAAATATTGCAGATATCGTAGAGATTTTTGTGTTGCTTCATTGAACAAAGATCGTCTTCCACGCCAAATTAATCACACAGCAAGTGAGTCCGTTGTTTGTATTGGTAAGGATCCAAGATAGATAGATATACAAAGTATTCCGAGCCACTCATCAGTCATCAAAGCATGTCCATCAGTATGCAATATTGCATGCGATGCCATTACAACATTAAAACTTCATCTGAATTAACGACGAAGGTCAAGGGGCACTGTTTAGCATAGTCAGCACGCAAAACGAATACAATTTTGCTTGAGCAGGAANAAGATCGTCTTCCACGCCAAATTAATCACACAGCAAGTGAGTCCGTTGTTTGTATTGGTAAGGATCCAAGATAGATAGATATACAAAGTATTCCGAGCCACTCATCAGTCATCAAAGCATGTCCATCAGTATGCAATATTGCATGCGATGCCATTACAACATTAAAACTTCATCTGAATTAACGACGAAGGTCAAGGGGCACTGTTTAGCATAGTCAGCACGCAAAACGAATACAATTTTGCTTGAGCAGGAATTTTATAGTATTTATTATCTATATAAAAATTGCAAGATATTTTATGAAGATGATCAAATTTTTTTGTTGGTTATTCATGAAACTTTGGTGCATGCAAATTTCCATCTGAATTAATGTCCGGTGACCGGTAGATAGATGCATAGATAACATGTGTAATAATTTGAAGGGTGAAGACAAAGAGGCGTATTTCCATGATGAGCACTATTGCATCACACAGGCATTTCCATGCCGGAATCTCCGTGCAATTAGCAAAAAGTAATGTCATTTGAAGGAAGAAGAGAAGGAAATTTGTACTTTTCTGATGATACTATTATCATTATAAATTATCATTTGCTGCAACAAGTTAAATTACCAAATTGAGAGATAGCAAAAGTAATATCATCAGATGCAAGGCAGTGATCATGAGATGTAGAAGGGGCATAACAAAAAATGCAACACCTTCGGCGCAGCGTCAACAGTCAACAACACCAACAACTAACAACCCTCAAGTTTAATACATGGAGACCTTGCGCCAAATAACAAACGAATGCGGTAATAAACTTCACCATGAAACTAGTTTTGGTATTGCATATCCTCAAATAAGAAAAATAAATATTTGGCGAAGGTGGAATTGCTAAACGAGGAAAGCACCCCTTCGCAAAATTACACAAGATGATATCCACACAAGATTGAATATGATCATGTATGTATTTACATAGTATTTAGTCTCATATAAATAGCATTGCCTTTTACAGGTCACTTTTTATACAAAAAACACGTTTTCAAAATGCTTTCTGATACTAAATTTAAACACTGCTTTTAAACTTGTATATTCCCCGCGAACTAACGTTGTACATTAACATTAACAATTTAAATATGGGAAAACGCGTGTGTTGACTCTTTCATCATATGCAATTCGCTTTCTGTTAATTTTAACGTTCAAATTCACACGACTTGTATGATTAACTTTATCTTGGTTGTCTCTTGTTGCTTTTTTCCAAAGCAATTAAATCGTTTCTGACGTAAAAAATAAGTAGGTTGGGCTTTCAGGATTTCAGAATGGAAATATTGCTTTGAGTTCCAGACTGGCAAAGACGATACGTACTAGCCAATAATATGCTATAATGGCTTATTTGTATAGTTTGAGAAAATGTTGAAAAAACAATCGCATTGTAACTTGGAACCAAAAGTGGGTTTTTATTGGATTGGGGAAAAGTGGTTACATGTCTATTTAACTCAGCTTCTGAATCTGCAGAAACAAAAAAGGCTCAAAAATATGCAGGAGCAGTTTTTTTGTTTCAGGTCCAGTTTTTTTCGTTTTCAGTGACGCTGATGACGACGAGTACAAGTGTCGTGTTTTTATATCGTATTTATTTATATTTTGCAGGTATCATCATATAACTGTGCTCATCTATACCTGGTACACCTATGAAGCGTATGAGCCACCACTCCGATGGTTCATGACAATGAACATGTTTGTACATGCCCTGATGTATTCCTACTACGCCCTCAAGGTATGGAAATCACATTCTGGAATTCTCTACTCTATCGTAATCTTAAGAATTTTAGATCATGAATCATGATTATATTCGCATGTCTCGATAAAAAAAAATACTTGACTCCATTTAATTACGGAGTAGTGCCGAACCGCACAAACATTAGGGTAGGCCAAAAATTGCACACTTTTGCAAATCTTATTACCAGTTATGTGCTATTTAGAATGGAGCAATCAACTTGTTAAAGCCAATCATAAGGATATATAGCAGATCAACACCTCCGCCAAAATTGTGCTCAATATTCTGAACATAACACCTGCTGCGTCTTATTAGGTTTTATTTGGGTGATTTCATAATCCCCTTTGTCTTCACATGCATAACTGACCTTCAGAGCAGTTCATAAAGTCATAAAATAGAATGATAACTTTTCCTACTTTGAGGAGAATTACCATGATCCAATTTTCCTGATAATAAAACCCACTCAATCAACAATGGTTTAGTTCGTTTTTCTTCTAAATATCAAACTACCTTCTTAAATAAGAAAAACTTTTAATTTTAATAAATTAAGATGTTGACACACACCATTAACTAGTAATGATGACAGAAAATGTAACCCTCTTAAAATTACAATTACATTTAGTTCCCATGCATCAAATATATCGCCAGCCAAGAGGGTGGCATTACTTAGTACAAATTACGCATAAATTTCTTGCCTACCGCGAAGGAAGAATATTAACGCAGATTTTAAATTATTAACTGGAAAAGATGATACCATAAGTAGTAAAGAAGTAATAACATATATTTTTAAAGCATCGAATGTTTTCCTAATAATAAACTTTGGAGCATTTTATGATGAATCTCAACCGATCCAGACATTTCCTCGTCGTTCGTTTCTTGGTAGGCCTTTATGTGACGCAAAGTATAATGGAATAAATAAAATATCCAATGAAATCATAATGATCACTTCCAGCTCATGAAAGTGAATTGTAAGAATTTGTCATGAAAATTTTGAAGTTTAAAAATCGCTGTAGGTTGTACAAAATGACGTTGTAAAGTATGTGGTAACGAAGATATTTTCAGAATTGTTAAACGCAAACATTATCGATATAAAGATGGTGCTAATTGGTAAATAGAATTTCATTTATACCTACTTCATATTCCTCTTTTTGTTCTGATTTATCTAGTCTCTGAAGGTGAAGATTCCACGAAACTGGGCAATGATGATCACCTGTCTGCAATTGAGCCAAATGGTAGTTGGAGTCACAATCAATATGTACTCTTTGTACATCAAAGGTCAGTTTAGTTACTATTAATTAACACCATACATCTAAAAATCTATAATGTAATAATACCTACTGCCTCCTCCTACATTACATACCTCCTACGACGAAATCATTCATACACACGCTTTTTTATCTTTGCATACAAATAAACAAAGACAACGAACCATAAGTTCAACGGATGTGGGTTTGTGGGTGTACTTTGACCAATGCATGACTAAACTAAAAGGCATCACCAGACATAGGCATCATCCACGTGAGCCATAACGTAAATGCTTTCATTGAGCTTTTTCTTTCTTTTCAACACTTATATGTTTGCTTATGACAGCAGTACAGACAGGTGCTAATTGAAGCTCTTGAAAGTCTACGAAATGTAAGCAAATATAATAAAAATGCTGAGAGAAAAAAGTGTACATAGTTCCAAGTTCTAACACCTAGGACTAAAGTTAACAACATGTGGCTACTGAAAATATGAGTGACTGACTAACGATCGATGTGTGTCGACGTTAAGGATTATGAAACAGTCGTTAGCACTTTTATGCAAGTACAAGGTAAGAGACGCACACGGGCACACTGTCGAAAAAAAATAAAAATCGTTTTTGACAAAGCGTTCGTAACAAGCGCAGCGCATTGGCATGCACTATAACCATCATCATCATCATCACCTCCATTCTACTATCGAGATAATGATGTCTAGCTAGAGCTAGCTTAGCGTTTTTTTAAACCATCACGATAACATACACAACAATCCATTATATGAGTCTTTGCTTCTTATTATGCAAATAAGGCAGCACACTAAAAGAGCAGAGGTACTCCACGTTGGATTAAAAATTGTTTGTACATTATGACGAATTATGTAGATCGTTAGACTTGCTACACCATAAAAACCACATTTGAATTCGTTGAAATACACTCATCTCAGATTATATAAGTGCACTGAACAAAAAATATTTCATCTGATTTATGAATGGCATAATAATACTCTCACTTTCTGCAGAGAAGGATAAGATGCAGGTTTGATGGGAAAGAATGAGAATTCAGGCAAACATCAAGGCGACTTATGTTAGCACTTTGCCATTATCCAAGCATGCGCCATCTTCAATGAGAGATAAATGGAAAAGATTATTATTGTTGCTGAGCATGATTTTAAATGCCTCTTGAGTTACATTACATACGGGACGGATAATGATGATCCATCTTGATTAACATGATTTTTTAAAGACGAAATTTATTGATATGTGATGGTTTTGCATCATTGCACTTCAACAATCAGCAGCGTGACAGATTTTTTTAGTCTTAAAGCTAGNGATTTTTTTGGTCTTAAAGCTAGTCGTTAGTTATATTAGAATCGCACTTATTACTGATTACAAAGATTTTAAAAGTTCTATTTGTCAGACTATTTAGTATGCGTATGATTATAGTAGCAGTTAGTAATACATTTTGTCTCTGTTGCGGTATTTAGAATTTGGTGAGAGTTAATTGCGTTGCAAATCTTGCATACGAAATTATATAATGAACCTTAATAAAAAAGTTTACGACGACCGCGGTACAAATGGGATGAGCAATTTTTTTTATAAAAAAAGTCTACCATGTTGTTGTTAATGTTGTTGTGTTATGTAATAAAAGAAAGGCAAATGCGAGACAATATGGTATTTTTGAAACTTTACCACATGAATCATAATTTGACTTCAGATCAGTGTATCTTTATCATACCAAAATGATAGACTAGACTAAATGACGCATAATCGTATGCATTAAAATGCATCAGTTAACAATGTTACCGTTTGCATGGGCAAGGTCAACGGATTTGTTTTGCATCTTGTTTTTGTTTGTGATTACTTCTTGACATTTATTATGATTGACTAGGTATTCATATTTAAATGACTGAACACATAATAAATATTCTGCAATAATTGCGAAATTTTAGAATCGAACGACTTCAAGGTGAACTTTAGAGCTAAAGGCTTTTTTTTATCAAAAACGTAATTGACAACCAATTTACTTTTTTTTACTTTTTACAGCCGTTCTTGGGAGCCCATGTGCCTGTGGATGGGAAAACATCAATTTTGCCTTGTCCATGTACGCTTCATACTTTGTGCTCTTTGCCAACTTCTTCTACCGAGCATACTTCTCCAAGAAGTCCAAAATGGCTTAAGAAAATAGTTATAATTTTTAATTGGAATTTGTGGATGGACTCCTGTTGTTGGTGGATGGATCGTGTAATATTATGTAGTCTGCGCTGGATATGTAGCAGGAGGCTTTCCTTCAGAATCATCACACAGCCAAGAAAAATAAATTGTATTGGAAAAATACAATTATTCGTTTTCATGTACAATTTTAAAATATAAGAATATTTG
>JAHZMV010000417.1:0-12519 GCA_027743765.1 Coecobrya sp. COE2
TGTAATATGGTCAGAGATACTTGATGCTTCCTGTCATGTTGATTGAGATTGCAAAAATATTATGTATTGGAATATGATAAAAAGCAGGAGCAATGCTGACAGAAAATAGAAGCAGGTCAGCACAAAATTGAAACTCCTGCTTTAGTCGCTGATTTAAACCAAATTTGTAAAATATCAACCAATCCATGTTGGCATCTTTTGCCTTCACGTTGTCGACCAGTATAACATATGTTTCATGAGGTGATCGTTGGAAATAATTACTAAACCTCCAGTCGTATATTTGGCGATGCTGTCCAAAATTTATTAGGCCAGCAAGATTTTCCAGATTTTGGTATGAGCTATCTTATCTGCCAAATCCAGTGTTTCATTTGGTTTGGTGGAAACAGAAATAGCTGTGCAGTACAATACCAATGTTTGTTTCTTGAAGAATTTTCTTGATTAACAAGAAAGTGAAATGAAATTAAACCTTCTTATTTTTTTCTAAACATGTAAAATTTAATACAATAATAATTAAATACATATAAAGGCTTTGCTACACAACTATTTTTATTATGTCTGATGGTCAAACGTTTGGCCCGACAATTTATTTTAGATCAAACATAAGCACATAATCCACAACATGTCTAGTAAGATTTGAGAAATACTCCAGACCAAATTTCTTTTGAAGATAGAAAAATGAACCATACCTAGGGCGAACTATCCTCAAACTTGTCATTTTGCATTTGACCACTTTCGCTTTTCTTGTTCTAAGTCTGGCATGGTTAAGCTTTGCACTAACAACTCTTGATTTAACCATATTCGTCACCATATGTATTCCTGCCGTCATCTGTACAAAGACGAATGACGTCATGCACAAAGACAGTAGAGTTCCGAACACCAACGCTGAATACATTAAAATATTTATCCTGCCAAACCCAACAATACAGAATCCCACTCCTGCTACAGTGCCAAAATAAAATGCTGTTATGACAAGAAATAAAATATCACCCAACAGAAAATCCATGCATTTATGAGTCAACTGAAAGATAATATAATATTCCATAAATTCACTCAAGCTTTCAGTTTTATGCCTTAAGTAGTTGACGCAATTGAAAACATTGCTCAGATAGACCATCGCAGCAAGAAAAAAGAACGTTATGCTTTCGGTTATTACAATTATGGCTGGTGAAATCAATACGAATCTAACCAAATGTAATACCAATTTTGTTACAAAGCTCCATTCGTTTATATCAGGGATGATATCTTCCATTATGAAACTTAAGAAGTCAAGTTGACGAACATTCACCAATATTATCAACAATTGTGGACTGCTTCCCAAGCCAAACGTGCATACATATGAAACACAACCAAAGACATCCCGTTTTCCTTCGTTGGTGAACTTTCCACGTTTTGTGAAAGCTGCCGGTCGGAATTCTGTAAAAAAAATATTATATATTTAATATAATTCGATTCATACAGTTTATTGTTAGCAACCATTTTGCCTATTATTTAAATTAATTACTCTTGGTCATCCGCATGTCCAGTTCGTGCATTTTGTTAAATCCATTCATGAGTTCTTTCCGTCGTTTAATTAGAACCACAGCTACAGTTAAACCGATCATCACAGCAACTCCACCAGAAATTAATGTGAATGCGTGTGTCAGTTGAAGGCGGGGTCTTGGGCGTATATAGTAGTGAGTATACAAAACGTACGTGTTTCCAATTGCAGTGAAAGCTGCATCTAGCATGCAAAGACTCCATATAACCCACGAATTGTAGGACTTGCTTAAGCAAAGACATTTGAAATCTGGGTCCCAATCGCAAATGAACTCTGGTATGTACCAGAATATTCGACGGAATAATTTGAAACAGTTTCTGACTTCGTTTGTTAGCATAATGATCACTTTTATGGAGATTGATGGGTACTCGAATTTTAAGTTGAAAAAAGGCAAACTGGCTGTGGAAAATTTCAGGCGGTAGGAATTTAATTTTGGAACAACTTACAATGACTGGTTATGTTATTCTGAGACTGAGAAAACATTTATGTGGAAAATGTACAGCAGAAGGGGGCAGCGTTACAGCGATTTAATGGGGCAATTAGTTCATTTAATGATTAGGTATTATCTTGTACTATCATTTTAATATAATTCAGTTTCATTTAGTTTATGGCGATAACATCAAGATAAAAGAGTATCAAGCATTGCCGAGATGTTATCGTCGATATTCAAACAAAATGAATTCATATTAAAGGACAAACGTGTTCTTAATGTACTTAACTTACAATTAATACAAATGATTGGACACTCGAGTTCTTATTAATTTTCAGGTAAATCGTCATAAATACCCACATATTTGAAAGAATAGACGATTCGCTATCAACTATTAACTTATATAATAACCTAACTGCCCATTTTGTGCGAAATTATTTATTTCAGGTCATATTTAATTATGACTTAAAGGAATTAAACGTTTTCATTTTCTTTGCCGTATTAATTTCACAAAACTCACAAACTAACAACAGTTCGTAATTACATATATTATATTTTCAATACTACATTTACATATACATATAAAATAGTAAAAGTAGAAAATTTTCTGGTTGCTGAAATGTCGATTAGAAATTGTTAAAATCAGAATATTATTCCATACAAATCGTGGACAAATCGTTAATTCCTATAATGGATGGACCTTGAACTAGAATGACAGAAATTACCAGCAATACTCACACAATTGGTGATTATTTTATGCCCTTGATAAATCACAATATTACTACGTGCCAAAAATAAACGTCGAAGCTAACAACTCACGCACGTGTAAAGCTACATCAAATATATTTAAGATAATGGCTAAATACACCTAGTAAACTCGTAAAGGTTATATAAATAAATCATGTGACAAGCAAAGGATCAACCTTCTGTGTATACAGAAACATTCAAATTTAAGTGCTGTGTGTTTTTCAATATGATTTGAGATGCCAAATCGGCTTTTAAGCAGATGACTTGATTTTAAGTATTGTCGAATATACGGTCGGGTATAACGGTGAACGGTGTTGTCTCACGCACTGTTATAGGGCCCAAGCTCTTTCCGATCGTCGTGTAGAAATAATAAAAACTGACCAGGGAATCTTCTATGCGGGTGCAAGTATTTATATAGTTTAAATTTGATTTTAATGTGCATTTTTCGTGATTTGTACGACACCGTTATACATATGCTGTTGTATGTTGTTGAACCTACCATATTTAGGCCAGAAATTGACTATATTCTGACAAATCTAGAAAACTGAAAACGGAATCTCCTACTTTTATGAGGCACGGTTCAAGTAATCGAAATGGCGTTTGTGGAACAATAGTTGATCAAAAATTATAAACATTATCAAAACCGCATAACAAAATTTCATGTCTAGGTCAAGATATTGACAAATGTTTGCCAATATCAGTTTTGGCAATCCGTTTTTCAATTGAATATAAAATAGGAGACTTAACTTAAGCAGAACGTGTAGTCCAAAAGTCCGGGAAAACGCGGACGTTTGATGTTAGCTATTCTGTGCTTGATAAATTAAAGAAAACATTTATTTTAAGTGTCAACAGATTTGTTAACAAAACTGTTCATTAGCCATAAAATTAACACTGTGATATAATGATCAAGCAAATAAGCGCACAAATCTCTAATTCCCAGAATGGATTTTAGCACCAGTTTCACCGTCAATCTATAGCATTTTAATAAAAACTCAAAAACAAATAAGGAAACCTCACCAAAAAATATAATTGAACTGCCTCCAAGACCACAAAATAAAAGTACAAATATAACCAAAACATTTCCCTTCATTGTTGGGGCCAATAAAGGCGTCGACCTTTCTCTCATGTATCTGGAACTACTGCCAATAAACCTTTGCCACCATTCAAACAAATAAGCTTGCTTTATCCAGCTCATTCTTGATATTAAAAAAGATGGAATCGGACCATGGAAATAAAATATGTGATAAGGCTGAAAGAAAATTTCTGTCCCGATTGCAACATTTTTGCTGTAATTTAACCTCCTTTCTAACTGCCTTGCATACTCTCCAGCCTGAAAAGAGGGAAGTACAAATGCTGTCCTATTGCATTCCTCTAATGTTTTAAGAAGCATTTTTTCCTCTTTTTTCCAACATCAAGTCAGTTATTTCGGTATCCAGGCTATTTATTGAAGCGTTTTTAAGCAGCAGACTCATTATTGTACTACGCAGACTCTCAACAGAAAAATAAACCCTTGACGAAAAATTTACCAGTTTTTGCACAGCTATGGTGGCATCTGTAATCTCCAAATATTCTGTAACTTCTCCTACCTCGCTTATTATTCTAACTTGAAACAGAGAGTCATCTATTTCTATTTTATGTGTATTATTTACTTCTACGTGAGTGCTATTTAAGCCGATAGATTTGTCACAAAGGTTCAAAGTAATATCGGCGGTTCTTGAATAAATTTTAAATTTATCTGTAATCATTTCTTCTAGCGTGTAATATCCCAACATATTCCTTTCAGCTATAATCCTGTAGACATTGTCACTCTTATACGCATTATTTAGAATGATTGCTGCAAGACTAACGGCAATCGTTACAATTCTTACATCGTCTCTTTTCTGAAATGACGCGCTTCCACAGTTGTCAATTCCGAGTAATATTCTGATAAAGATTTCCAGGCCTTTCAAATACTCCATTATTCTAAACGGTTTGCCCTGACCAATTAGTGAGGGTAAGAATGAAACTATGGCAGCTGTCGCCATCAACATGTACCAAAACGCATGGCTGATATATATTTACAAGTTCACTAAACGGTAAGGTTGGGAATCCACGATTTCCACAGCTTAATAATTTCACAGCATTAATTTCATTTTTAACTTGAAACGTAATAGGGATTTCTTCAGAAGAAGCAGAATAATGAACTAGGCTTCCCAGAAATGTATTAATTTTAATAAATTTACTAAATTCCAATTTCCGGACTAATTTTCCATTTGTACAAAACCACTGATGGCTCCCGCGATGAATAATGTAACTATAATTTTTGAGTATTGACATCAACTCAAATGCATACGCGTGAGCTATTCGATCGCCAACCAACTGGAAAGGGATATTTATCCTGGATCTCTTTGAAATCATATGATTATTGCATTCATTTAAGTGACCTTCAACCTTAAGATTAAATTCACTTTTGCCATTTGGTTTGCTGGAATATTTTCCAATATGAATTTCCTCTTCAGGATAGGGGCACGACAATTTATGTTTATCTACATTTTTCAATGATAGTAAATTTATAGAGCTAATTGGCCGTAGTCTAAAAAAATCATTACAAAATGGGCAGTCACAAATTAAATGTTGATTGTTTGGCTTGCTTTGAACGATTAATGTTTCAATTGGTTGCCTAGATTTTTTCGGGTAAATATTTACCTCGTATGATATAACAACTTGGTTTGCTACAAACGGGTGAAACTGATCTGCAAGATTTGAGATTACGGAATAAAGAATATTTCGATGTACAAATTGACGATCACTGGGGTTCTCATGAATGAATATGTTTATTGTTGGTCGGCTGGATGGTAGCAATATTAAAAGTTGTGGGGAAACATCAAAAGGAACAAATATAGGTGGATATTTAAATTTCGAGGAAGTTGAGGTTTCTTCTGGGTCTATGTATTTTACTGGTGGAAACAGAAACTGATGCACTTGACAATTCCACGGCTTGGTATTACCAGCAAGTTGTAGAAAATTGTACTCCACACAAAAAGAATTTCCTACATACTCTGGTAAATATTCCAAGCTCAATATTCCTACATGAAATTTTGAAATTGGGCAGTGCAGTCCAATATCTGGAAGATTATTCGGATTCCATTGAGATTCGTTCAATGTGAAGTTAGCTTTCGCTACAATCCACAGAAAGGCTGATGCATTGTCAGAATTTGGATACGCTGAGTATTCACCTGGTACGTATTTTCGTATCATCACAGGATATTGTATTGGTTTTATGTCAACACTTTGGAAGTTGTCCAGAAGGACTAGACAATTTTCCTTGGCGAATATAGAGAAAAGTTTGCCAGGATCCATGAGAACTGGGTCAGTGAAGGACGGAAGAAAATTTTTGATATCGTTCGGATCTAGTTCACCAGAAAATTTAACTTCCCGTACAGTTTTATATTTGGTATAATTAGTTGCCAAACCGAAGGAAAATGAAAGATTGTTTAGCGATATATAGTGCAAAATATTCAACCAGTAATTCTTATACATTTTGTATGCTTATTGGTAAAAAACAACCCAGGAAATCAGATTAGCAAAAAAATATTTTGTCTATATTCTGTTTCAAATGTCCAATTGTAAAGAAATCTGCAGTCAGTATAACCGTTGGATTTCCACTTGTATGGTATTTGTTTAGAATTGTCATCGATTCTAATTTTTGTGGAAAATATATGACCGCACTGGAAAAAAATGTAATATGTACAATTATTTACACGTCATGGTATCAGGTTCTTACCGGGAGGTATTAAGAAAATAGGTAGTTGACCAGAAGATATGTATATAATTATACTGGCCAATTTGAGCCTAGTTAATATTTTCTAAACATTTGGACATTATATTAAATGGGATACAAAACATGTGAAGGAGTTAAAACGCAAAACGAACAGCAGTTTTTTTGTAAAATATTATGCCTTACCTTATCTTTGCTTTGATGTTATACGTAATTTATATTCGTGCAATTATCAAGATGTATAATTATACTGAACAAATTTGATGTTACAGATAGAAAAAATTTCCGCATAAGTAAATTATTATGGAATACTTGAAAAAGTTTAATAGTTCCACCAATCATGTAAAGGGTATTATTTGTTGTGAAGATAGTTCTGCTCAGCTCATAAAATATTATTAGATAATCTCTGCTTGTGGAAAGAATTGTTCTTGTAAAAGCATATCCTATTCTAGATTTTATACACGGTATGTTTTACGGAAATATTATTTCTGAATTTTATAAAAAAAAGAGGACACATTTGGCGAGAATTTTGATATTTTCATATAAATATAGATTCCATTCGTAAGCCGTTGACTTATAAGCTCCCCTAATCCAGATTGACCTAGCTATGATTAGTTGAACATAATATAAAAATTTGACACTTGAATTGCATTCGATTGAGTGAGTAAGGTAGAAAATGCAGAGCGAAAAAATGCTATACCTTTTATGGTTGCATGCATATATACCTTTGTTGTTCTCTTGTACACCGGCAAAGAAAACCAGCAGCAGTAACAGTGCAGTCAGGCAGGAGAGCAGAGCAAAATCATCTGGTTTTTTGTTGTGGTGCTTAACATTGACAGAAGCCTGGTTGTGTGTAAACTGGCAGTTTGTACGTATTTTAATTTCTGAATTAAATTAGCTGTAAAAGCAGGTTAAATTAAATTTTTGTAGTGGAATTAACGTTATATGGCATTCATTGATAATCATTATAAAGGTAATGGATTTATAAATATTGAGGGTTTTGGAATTTTCAAAAAAAATATTTCTGAGTGCTGACAAGTTTTTATTTTTATTTTCAGGAAAATTTATCATTAAGTCACCTTAAACACCGTTGACCTAATTTATGAAGTGTTTTAAAACAATATGTGGAATTAAATACGCAAGTTTTGAAACATTACATATGTAAACGTTGTTCAGACAAATAAAAACAGCATTGGAAACAATGGAATCCAATCCTGCAGTTGGATTTTACGAGTTGCCACCAGAGGTAATTTATAGTCGTAATCTAACCAGTTTTTAAAGAAGCAAACGCTCAATACTAAATTGTTTTTAATTTGAATCTTTAGATGGTAACGGAAATCCTAGAACGATTAGAAAACTCCCCAGATGCACTTTTGGTATGTCGTCTTGTCTGCTCCAGACTAAAACTTCTCATCGATGAAATCCTGGAAAGGGGATTGGGGTCACTTTGGGACTGGAAAAAATCACATGGTGAACATGTGGAATCTTCTCAAGTTCCACCATACATACCCATTCCAAAACCTCACTTATCAGGAAAAATATTTCGGGGAATCTCTGACGTGGATAAGTAAATGTTTTTTATTTTATTTTTTTAGATGGTAACAGAAATTCTAGAAAGATTAGGAAACTCCCCAGAAACACTTTTAGTATGTCGTCTTGTCTGCTCCAGACTAAAACTTCTCATCGATGAAATCCTGGAAAGGCGATTGGGGTTACTTTGGGACTGGAAAAAATCACACGGTGAACATGTGGAATCTTCTCAAGTTCCACCATACATACCCATTCCAAAACCTCACTTATCAGGAAAAATATTTCGGGGAATCTCTGACGTGGATAAGTTTTTGGCTCAAACAAATTTACCTGAAAATCCGTTTCCCAGCCGAGGAATTCATATTTGGCGTCTTGAAAAAGATCGTGTTCCTAAACCAGGTTCCGGGAAACTTAATATTTCAGATGATGTCACGAAAGAGAAAAAGCAGTATACTTCCTACTGGGAAAAGTCGTTATCCCTTTTCCAAAAATTTGGAGAGCATCTAACCTCCCTCATATTGGAATCTCACGGCCACACATGTCAACTTTCCACAGTGGCAGAATTTGCCTTAATTTTGGAACAAACATACCCATTCCAAAACCTCACTTATCAGGAAAAATATTTCGGGGAATCTCTGACGTGGATAAGTTTTTGGCTCAAACAAATTTAACTGAAAATCCGTTTCCCAGCCGAGGAATTCACATTTGGCGTCTGGACAAAGACCGTGTTCCCAAACCGGATTTGGAGCAACCCAATATCACAGAAGATCTGGGGAAAGAGAAAAAGCAGTACACTTCCTATTTGGAAAAATCGTTACTGCTTTTCGAAAAATTTGGAGAGCACTTAACCTCCCTCATATTGGAGTCTCATGGTCATGCATGTCAACTTTCTACTGTTACCGAATTTGCCTTAATTTTGGAAAGGACACCAAACCTGAAATATCTCATGCTCAAACGAATCTATATATCGTTCTTGGCAGAAGACAGAAAAATTACCGACCTTCCCCTTCCAAAGTTGGAATATTTAGAGTCAATCAAATTAATTGAATGTAACGGACTGATAACATGCTCCATTGTAAGCTCGTATCAAAGTCAAGTGAAAACCCTGCAACTTGTAAGAAATGGTTATCATTGGCTGCAACATTTTGTGACCATGCAAGGCACCCAACAAGGCAATATTTTTGGGGAGTTGAGGGAACTGAAATTGGGTGCTTTAGATTATCCTTCCCATTTTGACTTTTTTACTAATTGCTTACGCACACAGAAAAGAATGGGAAAGCCTCTCGTAAAATTGGAGAGGCTACAATTTGATTACAGTATAGTTTCTCAGTATAAATTTTACAAGCCGATTGAAGTCATGCTCCAGGTGCTAGAATTTCTGCCGAAATTGAAGGAGCTTAGAATTGGGAATAGTGGCAGTACTAAGTTTGCATTTGACGAGGACGGCAAAAATTTGAAAGATATTTTATCGAAAATTTGCTCTTCACAAGCGTTGGCCAGGATCTTCCTTCCGGTTGAGTTTATACAATATCCTGTTCTATTGAAAAATATTTTTAAAGAAAAATTGAGAAATTTGGAACAAGCCACCTTTCTGGATTGCAATCAGCGTCTTTGGAATAGAGAGGTGGAGCCTGAGAATGTTTTGAAGCTACCACGTGGAAAAACGCTTAGAATGACTGTGATGGATTTAATGGACGGGGAAGGATTTTCGAGTTTGGTTAAAGTTTCTGTAGTTAGTTGTCACGAGAACGAAGAGAGAGTAATATGTTCCGTCTATAAATAAAATTATTTGTGATATAATTTCCATAAAACTAAATTTGTCAAACGAGTTAAGTTGTATGATGTTTATTGTGTCAAATTATTATTTTGGTGTAGTGTATGTGAACCTTATTATGAGTGCTAAATATTAATTTTAGGTTTGGTCTATTGATTAAAATTACCTTTCAAATAATACAGGTGATTCATAATTTTCCTAGTTATCAGTTTCCAAAACAAACAGATTTGTTTTAAGATGTATCGGCCATTTAATTTAAACTTGTCTGACTAGTTTATTTTATTACAAATATGAACTTTTATAACTGTATACTTGACCCATTAGTGTGACTGTCCTCCTATTTATAATTACTCATAAGCGAAAGAGTTTACGCACTAGGTTCCACATCATACATTTTACATATTATTACAATAAATGCTAGCTCAAAGATTATTTCATATTTTGTATAGTGTTATATATTTTCATGTGCATGCAATTTGTGAAAATGGTAAATAAATAATATTGATAATGATTCACTTACATTCGCAAGGCTTTCTTATCTCATCAATATCTTTTAGAGATTTTGTTATTACATAGGGAACAACTAATTACTCTGCAAGCAAGTCATTTGTCATCAGTTTGTGTAATTGATGGGAAATACCAGGAGATTAATCTAGCAGATTTTAAGAATACATACCCGGTTTTCATTCTGAATATTGTGATTGCAGCGCAATTTTTGGGTGAATTTTTACAAAAAGGATAGCTTTTTTGCGTAAGGAACTCCTCAGTTAAATAATAAACTACTTGTGCTTTAAACCGTGTCCACAGAAATCATTTACACTCTTTTTGTAAACGTACTTGATCTGATCTAGCTACATGAATAAAAAAACCGGCAGATGCTGTAATTATACCAGTTTCACATGCCAAAACTAAAGAATCTCTAAATGTCTAGGGAATAGCAGGATCTTGAGTGAAAGTAAACAATATGCGCTCTGCCATGGATATTATTATTTGGGTCCGATAATCGAAAAACGAAAAAAAGAGTAGTACTATATACACAGAATATTAAAGTTAATATATGCATGGAATCTGTACATAGTCTAATTACTCAATGATTTGTTTTCTGACTCGCCAGATTTTTGAGGACAAACTAATAGGAGCAATGTAAAGTGAAAATTGGATTTTTTTTATATCCGACTTGTTTACGGAACAGTGTGATATGCACATTCTAATAGAATGAGATTCAAAAGAAACAAAATTTTAAATTTTAATTGAAATTATACTCAGTGATTTCCAAGACATAAATACTTAATTAAAATACAAATTCTGATGCAAAGACAATGTAAGTCTTCACGACTAACTCATGCGTAATATATTAACTTTTACTCCTGTGTATATTAACTTACATGATAGCAATGTTTGCGAAAAGTATTTAAAAATAAATTTATTGTATTAAATAAAAATGAAATATTGATTTTATACCATAAAATATTATAGCCAGATGGAAATTTTCATCTAACCCGGCAATATTATTTTGATGTAAAAGGAAAATTTAAAACTTATCCAACTAATCCTATGCAATGTAAAACAAAGCGTTCTAGAGTATAAATACTGTTTACCGACAAAATAGCCGCACCCTTCTTCTTGATCGATTACTTAGTTTTTGTTTGCTTTCAAGCAAAATAACCTACGTATATCTATTTTCAACCATTCCTTACCATTATTACCGTAACAGCTAAAATACTTATTTATGTTGAGTCAATAACCAAAATGGCGTCAAAGCATCGTAAAATTATGAGCTGAGTATATTCCATCAAGAACTCTTTCCCCAAGCACCAAAAGTTGCCATATTTAATGCGAATAGGGAGAATGGCTTTCGATTCCAAGAACATGATTTTATTTTGCCTTGTTCGTTGTCTGGCATACAATAACTCGGCACGAAGACGATGCACCATTATCACGTATATTGCCCTGTCTTGTGCACCACACGCGATAGAAAGTCCTATTGCATGTACCACCACCATGGAAATGAAAATTGTCACGTCTAAAATGTACAAAGGCATTGACAGTTCCTCCACGCTGCATTTTACCATAGCCCAGCAGGTAGCAACCAGTGTCCAAAATCCAATTGTCATTATGAGATATGTAGTGACAAGAATCGGTTGTTCACACTTTTTCATTAAAAGACTGCACCTATTGTAATAAAACTTAAATTTACGAAAAGTAGTTACTCTTCCAAGAATCAAATTCATTGCCCTATTAGCCCTGTCCAAGCCTATGTAGCAAACGCAATCGCCAAATGCGAGCGTTCTTGATAGCTCTGCCAGGCAAAGGTAAGCAATCACCAAGTGACAAATCAGAGCGTTCCAAATTGTGTGTTGGCTGCGGTGCATAGGATCTGGTAATATTTCCTCGAATATGAAATAAGGTAAGCCCAAATCGGCGAAGACACACATTCCAGCAGCAATAAATGGAAAGAATGCTCCGGCGGGAATAACAAACATTGACAAGATAATACCGATGTCAAATTTCTTCGAGTAGGAATTTCTCCTTCGTCTGTTGGGATACTCTGCAAGATTTATATTTCAAATAAGATTTTGTTATAAATTGGATTAAAGAAAACACACCACAATTTATTTTAAAACATACCTTTTTCAATTTCGTCAGCCAATTCCAACGTTTCGTTTATTGCTGAGAGAACAGCGTCAATATGACGCCAGACGGAATATACAATTATGCACATTGCAGACAGAAATACCCAAAAG
>JAHZMV010000418.1:0-12243 GCA_027743765.1 Coecobrya sp. COE2
CAATTGAGTCAATTGAAGTTGATCAGGGACGCATACGATGTATTATGCATAAGTTGTTACTTAAAAATTAATGAAAAATGGCACTTCATTAACTGTACTCAATCTAAAATTATTGAGTTTAAATTAGAATACAATGGCATAATATAATGCAGTAACGAAAGTTCAAACAATTGCAGAAATGAATGGGGTGTGTACAGCAGTGCTGTAAGAGCACATTATTTTTATCCATATTGCTAGAAAATACTTTTATACCCATGATGCGGATAATAATGGCTTGTGGGAAAGGAAGTACGGATACGGATGGATGAAGGGGAGACTTTGTAAGCTTCTTACTTCTGCACAGTACGGTAATAATAGGCAAAGGGTCGTACATTCACATTCAGAATGTTAAAGTGGATGAAAAGGGAACTGTGCATGGCTTGTCGCTGGATTATCTGGTAGAAATATTAAAACGGTCTGATGATGGTGGTAATAATCATAGTTGGCTTGACTGGACTGGAATTGAACAACTTTGGATTCATTTCCCAAAACTTTCATTCCCCTTTCCTTTTGAGTACTTCTGTTAGCTGGCTATATAGCTGTAGTGTAAAGCTTCTTTTTTTTCTGCCTCTAGCAGAAAGTTTCTAGGCGACCACAAAGCAAACAATAATGCGCTTATGCTTGTTATCCCTATGGAATATTATGAATGTTAAAATGTAATGCACCTGCTATATAGAGAACAAATGATGAATAGGTTTTTGTGCAAAATCTTAAATGCTTTCGTAGCTCTTGTTATTGAGGTAAAAATATAAATAGCAAGTTGACAAATTGTTATTCAACAACATGTGCAAATATTTTGATATGCTCGAATAGTTTGCATGCATCATTATGTACGCAAAAGTAAGTGTAGTATATTTAATATCCAGCCTTCACTTACACTTTACAAAGTTTTAGCACGAACTTTAATGTGGCCAAAAAATAATAATTGCTTTTGTCACGTCTAGGAAATGAGAAATCACCACGAAAGAGAAAAGGGCAATGACGGTGGTACTGGTGATGGTCCCTCAGCATCCCAAGCAAAAGCCAAATCATCATCAACTGAAAATGACGACTTTCTATTTGGGTATGGAAATTACGGCGATCCACATTCCTTCGCACCTTATCAGCTAATTTTACTGTTGATTGATTTCATCTTCAATTGGACAATGGATCTAACTCACGAATACCCACTGGCAATCCTAGTAATTTTTGTGTATGTTCACAAAAAATACATTTTATTTATTGTTCCAATATTCTCTTAATTTCCTTAATTAATGATCCATTCGGTTTGTATTTTGGGTCAGGTTCCAGAGTTTGGCCATTATCATCAACCTAATCTTGTACATAATGGCTTCAGCCAATCAAGCCATGCAAGCAGGTCTCCATAAACGAGTAACAATTCATCACTGGCTCAACCTGGGAATATGTGTTCTGTACATGTCCCTAACAGGTTGGTGGTTTATTTGGGCACTTCGTAAATCCTGGCCTTCGGTTAGTGATCAATTCAGCTTCACTTGGCCAGCGGCCGGGCTTCAGCCAGTGATTAACTCAACATATCCTGGGACTGCCAACGGATCGCTCAGTAATGGAAACGTTACAAGAAGATATGACACCACAAAAAATGGCACTGGAAATCATGACGAGATTATCAAGGAACACTACACTATGTGGAGCAATGGCTTTATTGCTCTCTACGTTCCTCATAGAACCGTTGCAATTCTCTACTATTTCATTTACCTTCGCGCAACCTTTCTCGTTCTCAACACGCCAGAAATTGACAGATTTGTAGAAAAGAAAAAGAATCTCGTGGAAAGATTTTGGGAAGCTAAAAACGCTGAAAAGGAGTCGGGTGGTAAATCAAGTAGAAAGAAACGAGGAATCCTTACAAATTCATATGCTGGTGAAGAAGGATTACCTCATCCTCNACCTTTCTCGTTCTCAACACGCCAGAAATTGACAGATTTGTAGAAAAGAAAAAGAATCTCGTGGAAAGATTTTGGGAAGCTAAAAACGCTGAAAAGGAGTCGGGTGGTAAATCAAGTAGAAAGAAACGAGGAATTCTTACAAATTCATATGCTGGTGAAGAAGGATTACCTCATCCTCCGTTTTCACTGGGTCTTCGAGAATATCTCGCAGAAAGTTCTAAATTCTTAATGGAAAGCGAAGCCGTTCGCCAAGGGAAATCTGATGGGGATAGTGTTGTGAAAAGCAAGAGTAAACGACAAATTTTGTGGGCAGATGACAACACTGCCAAAGGCAGTAGCAAACGACCGGATGATCAAGGTAATGACAAGGATGATGATATAGAGCCAAAACCAGGTAAAGGTCACAGACCCAAGTCGTCAAAGTCGCGAAGACGGCCAAGTGAAGAGGTAGAGGACGCTGAGGAAGAAAGTACTAATGTTACGCGTTATCATCACGCTCAATTGAGCGATGAAATTGATGATGACAATGATGGCGATGAGCCGGAAAAGTATCGAAAGGAGAAAGCACGTCATCGAGAGAGGACAAAGCCTCGTCGGGGTCAAAGAAGAAGTAGTCGAGAGGAAGTTGAAGAGGATGATAATGAGTAATCAAGTGAAATTAATGCGAGTTATGTTAAGTTTGATCTGTGGGGAATGGGGAAGGTATTTTAATGTATCTATTTGCCACAAGTGTTTTTAAATTAATGTGTTATTTTTTTAAAAAAATTTTATACACATTTTCCTCGGTTAGACGGTCAGTTATAAGCATCTGACTAATAAAGAGTCACTCGTGTCATGTTTTAGCGTAAATTGAATTGCCTTTTAAGATTTACTTTTCCATTAAGACCTAGATCACACTGTAAACGACAGTTAAAACTTCAGCACTGCACGCCTTAAAGGGATTCGTTATTTATTGTTCCCTTCGGCATTGCTTTCTGATCACAGGTCTATAATACTATGACTTAGAAACACTTGTTATAGTATTCTTTACTATCGCCAATCAATCTTTTTTCTTGTGGGACACTAAATCCCAACGGTCATTTACAACTGAAACCGGTTGCATTTTGCTTGCATACGTTTACATTCACATATTCACAAGACCATTGCCTCATTCTCTTTACACTTACACTCTCCGATTCAAAGGAAACATACATAACTATACAAAAATATAAAAATTGCCTTCATGATGTATTTATGTATTTATTCCAGAGCAGGATCAACCAACGATTAATGAAAGATTCTACCCCATAATACATACATAACATGCTATTTGTGATAATTTATTGCATAGTAGCCTTCTTATCAATCTGTTTCAACATAAAGGTCAATTTTGTCTACAGGTTTAAACCTAAAAGAAAATGAAATGGTTACCGTTTTCTCAGTATCATCTTAGCCACGAGGAATTGATAAAACTTCCAAAAGAAATTCACCAAACTCCATATTTGGTATCCTACTCACTGGTTTAATGCAAGATTGCTATTTGGGTCTTTCTCACCTGCCCATTTGTATTATTAGCTTGTTTCGACCATCTCTTGGCAAGGTGGCATTCGCATGCTCAGTCAAGAACATGTTTCCAATTCCCTACAAAATTTGTTATATGTAGCTACTTTTCTCTTATTCCTCGGCAGCTTATATGACCACCCACTAGCTTCCATCACGCCGCTGCTCCTCATCCTAGTTTACACAAAGATCCTCAGCCTGTGCCGGTCTCTCCCTCACTGTGAGTTTACCTGAAGGTAGGAGGAACGTGTGAGGAGAACCAGAGCACTATTCCATCACCTTCCTAAATTCAACCGACAGACAGGTAGAAATCCTGGTGAAAATTTGTCTGGACGTGTGTGTATGCCCTTTTAATTTTAGCCGTTGTGCTGAGGGATTTCTTTGGTTTTCGTGATTGCATCCAGGTGCATCCATTTCCCCTACGGACAACGCATGAATTTCATTCAGGTCACAACTGTGGTTAATGGTTTGGTCGTATGAGCATCTGCATATATTATGCATGGTCTAGCCTTTGTTTTAAATTGATGACACCTTTGACATCTACGCTTCTCAAAGAAAATACTGCAGTCTTGGTTTTCTTACCGCATTGGAAAAGTGACGAAACTTGCTAAGATTTATGGTTATAAACCGAGATATTGCGAAGACTACGTGATCACAGTTTCTCCTGTGTTAAGGAAATGGGGAAACGAATAATAGAAAAGAGACAAATTCATATAATGTATATACCATATACCTATTTGTATATTAGGTACTTGAACACGCAAGCATAATGAATTTGCTCATCGTCCCTTCATTGTACTCCCATTAGGCATCCACTCACTTCATTGTCCTTGCTGCCAAAAATATCACTTCATCTACTTTCCTTTTCCTTTCTGCTCCGGCCAACCATTTCAACTAACTCACAGGATGATTCCCAATGAACTGTTTGTTTCTCTTTTGTTGCTCTTATGAAGATCTCTGGCTTACACCAAGAAGAGACAAATTTATAGCCAAAGAGACACTTCACACAACAACTATATGTATTCCTGCTGGTGCTATGAAAAAGCGCTAAAATGAGTGGCAAAAAGAGAAAAAAGGGACTAAATGAAAGTTGTCCTTCTACTATTTTGCCAGATGCATTCCATTATATCCCATAATCCCCTTAAATAAATAAATGCGCATTCTACGACATGTCACAGTCAAGCCCTTAAGCGTTGGCTCAGGCATTTTTTTTTTGCAGGAGCAGTCCAATTTCATCCATAACCATAACAGTATATACCCCCGCAACTAATTTTCTCATCATGTTTGTGCTGCTGCCTCCAAATCGAAGTTCCATGATAGGTAATCATTTTAACCCGTTCCTATAGCCTCAACCCAAGTGTTAATTACTTCTTAATGTACTAATGGGAAACGGTTTAGGATCGCTAGCCAAAAAGCTGTGTGCTAGTAGTGGTAATGTTGTCGGAGTTGTTGGATGATAGAATTACACAATGCTACCCTAAATATATGTACATATTATGGAACATCTGGTGTTGGTCATGTATCTCCATTACATCAGCAACGTTATTTCCCACTACTTATACAATTATCCTTTTATGTACTCTGCCCAGCGTGTGTGTATCATTGTGCCGCTCCTATCGTCTCATCTTTCTTTCTCTGACAAACCTAATACCTGCCATCATAAGTATACAAGACGTGGTCCATTAAACATTAAACAAGAAACACTATATAGCAACGGTGATGGTGGTAGCAGCAGAGGCTGCTCCAGTGAATTCAATTCTGCTCTGGAAACGCCACAAGAGCAACAACAGGAAAGGCAGCAGAGAAAGTGAAGTGAGAAGGAGAGGAACAAAAACTGGGTGGAGTTGGTGGTGGAGTGGAGGAGGAAAAGCGGTGAACCTTTAATGTAGACACAATGAGATGTTGAGAGAGAAAGAGAGCAGAGCAGAGGAGAGGAAAGGAGAGAGAGAAAAAAAAAACGACGACGATGATCATGTTGATATTACATTAATCCATGTACCTTTTTTTATAATAAGTAATAGCTAGCTTGTATGTAGTTTGTACCGTTCATGTAGAGTGTACGTCTTTACATGAAATCTACACGTATCATCTAACAACTAAATACCCGCTTTGTATATGGCCGCTGGCTATGGTTCAACATTTTGCTTTATCTTTGTTTTGTTATAATATATGTAATGTAATATGTTAAAGTGATATGGTAATACAATAGCTGTCTATCTAATCAACCGGAAGTTTGTGTTCGGTTGGGGAAAAGACATGAGACCCTGCCTTTCCCATGCCAGGATTCTACTAGCTACCATCCCGAAAAAAGCCCAACAGCCCAACACGTTGATGATATGATGGGAGGCTTATATGCAAAAACGTGATCACTTTACAGCAGCTTCCAGACACCAGGACAGGGTAATATTAAACCAGGGTTTTTTTCTGCCAAAAAATCTAAAATTCCGCTGTGCATGGATGTATGTACATGTAAAGTTGTTAAGATATGTGTTTAATTCCAATATATTTTTGCTTCAACGAGAAAATAAAGACAAAAAAGTCAGATGCAGACGCGACACACGATATTACATAGGTACGTAAAAATATTCATGTTCTAAAGTGACACGCCTTTGCACTTAAATAACACTAAAATGTGTCCCCATCTCCAGCCTCAAAAGTCAAAAACCGAAAAGCCTCTTTCTTTTTCATTATTTTCATATGATAAAATATTTGAAATGTTGAATATTGTTATGCTTTTTTATTATTTCACTCTTTCTGTTGTCTGTAGTCTATTGGATAAACAATGCATTGTGGACGTTGTTCCAAGTCCGGAGAGCTCATTTTGTATTCCGCCTAGATCTGATCCTCTTGCTTGTTTATGCCTTTTTTGTATATACCGTCTTCTGGCACAATGGAATGTAGGCGCTTAGTAAAAAAAGCTTCGAGAGGATTTAACGGATTTTGTTTTGTTTCGGTGGTGGCGGTCCTACACAAACGGCATGTAGTAGTTTTTTTCGCTGTACAGATTTTTTCAGCAGATTGTGTAAAAGAAGGAAGAGAGCAAAAAAAGAAGGAAAATAAATGATTTTTCTGCTTCGATCTGACTTTCTCTCTCTTTCTCCTCAAGACTCAAGGAGTCTCTTGGGTGAACATGTATCTATGAAAAAACGCGCCCATATAACATGCATGTGTAGAGATGTAGATAATATTGTGTGCAGTACAACATGTGTGTGTAGTGCTTTTTTTGTATTTTTTCTAGGCATATTACATAATAATATTCTATTGAAGATGGTGATGGTAATGGCTAGCAATTTCCGAGCAGTACGTGCATGAATATTTTCTCGTCTTGGGTTAATATTATCGTTATATCCATTCCATAAAAGGGATAAAAAAGTGTATACAATCTGCTGCCTGTTGAAAACGAGACATGCTTTTTCCCTTTACACTCAACTCAAACCAATCTGTAATATGCACTTATGTACAGACAGACAGAAAACATTATGTGCATATGCATATAGTCATACCTGTTTTATGGGAAACATGCAAGAAACGGATATTATTTAAAGGGAAATGGGCAGGAAACTGGTGGAGAAGAGATCTTTTCTCTTCATCTCTCCTTTCTCAAGCTCACACGCTACATGTACATATAAAACACACTTTAGGACATAAAAGGAGATCTTTTTCGAAGGTCGTCGTGCCATGGAACTGGTGATGGTAGTGGGTGATCTGTAGCTTCCTTTTTCCTGAACCTTTAACAGAAGAAGAAAATAGCCTATCTAAACGGAAAATTGGGAGACACAATGAGTTTTTTTTCTTTCTCTCCATTTGATTCTCAATTTTGGCCTCAGTTCAGCTGAGACAGCAAAAAATTGAAAAAAACGGATGAACTGTTTTTCAGGTGTCTTGGTCTATTTTTAATGATGCTTATCTTGCCATTATAAATGCATAAACATTTTTCTACCGTCAAATAAGATATTGATAGATTAATGTGCAAAATTTGAGATGAAAAAGATGAGATGGGTGAAACACGGGTTAACTTAGATGAAATATATGGAAAGAGAAAATTAATTTTGATTTGTGAGAGAAGGACAAAGAAGAGTGCGGTGCATTATAAGATTTTTCATGTGTGGTCTCATTCTTTCTCTCTGTGTGTGATGCTGCCTCCTGTCTAATAAATGGTTTCGGTGTGCTCATGTGTTTCTTGTTCCATTTTTTCCACTTTCTTTTCCCCCTTCTACTTGTGTAATCTGATGCCATTCTTCATTTGACGTGACTTTCAGAAGAGACTACCATTCAGACCACCACTGCAAAACTGGAGCAGCAGTAGAGAAGAAGATGAAGAAGAAAAATAGAAGAGGAGGACCATGGAAGAGAATTTTTTATATCAATTCAATCCAGAAAGGAGAGGCAAGTAAAAATATATCTGAACACGAGAGAGTTGCGAATGAGAAGGGGAAGCGGAGAAGCAAAAAAATATATAATACTAAAAAACCGAAGCCACTTTTCCTTTCTCTCTCTTGGTTTGGTTGAGTGAAAGATGTGTTCAGCTAGGCAGCAATAAGCTTAAACCAAAATGAAGCTCAACATACATACATGTACATAGGTTTTAATGTGTATATGCTCACTCCACGTAGTTTGCTCTCGTAATAATTATCATTACAAGTCCAAGAGTAGCGCCACTATTATATACGGAAAGAAAAACGAAAAAGTGATTTCCTCCACTGCCAGCTATATATACTCTATCCATCCATCAGACTACCATTGTTAACAATATCTATTTCTCCTACTGTACACGGTAAGCAAACAGATAAAGCAAAAAAGGAATGGTACACTTGTGAATATCTATATACTCCATCACCATCATTTATCGCTATTCTCCTCAAGGAACACTTTTTTCCCATTACACAATGTCCATGAAAGTTGCTGACCGTAAGATCATTTAAAATATAGACAATAACACTATTATAGTTTTTCCTCAAGAATTTTTTATGAACCTATTTTTACGTATATGCATTCACCCAAAGTGCCTCTAATTCGTTAGCTGCTGTCTGTTTCCCAAGCTTTAAAGCAGCTTTACAAGGGCAGCCACACATTATAAGCGGAGGAATGAGAAAGAGAAAAAAGAAAAGCGTGCCTGACTGGGAGTGCTGCTGTTGTTGCTATTACAAAGACCTGTGCATTCGGCACTATTCAGGACCTACTTTGCCTATTTGCTATACTATTTTTCGTGCTTGCCAAAAAAAAATATCCGGAACGTTGCCAAAAACGGGATGGATGGAGATAAAAGCGTGTGAGAAGCATCACCATTACAAAACGACAAGAAGGAAAAAGCAGAAGCCGAGTGAGAGAGGGAAAGCATATAGCGTTGGTGGTGGTGGTGATGGTAGGCTTTTGGGAATGTGGAGTGGTACGCTGTTGTGGTGGAGGAGTAAAAGTGAGGCAAAGTCAAAGCCAAGTCAAGTAAACAGAGAGACGCGTTTAGTGTAACAGTATGTATGACTGAACTGACGGGGGAAATTGCATTGAAAGAAAAGCTAAAAAGGAGTCATCATCTCATTTTTAGCATGGCATGGCATCGTGATGTCTGTGTATATATTGTAGACTTGTGACAGACGTACCGTTTTAGAGAAAAAGCAAGAAAAATCCATATAACTCCCTTTCTACAAAAACCTACATATAATATGCCTGTTTGTCTGTGCATGCATGGATGATATTGCACAAGTTCCTGGGAAGTGCTATTTTCTTCTTCTGGAAGTCAGACAGTTAGGCAGATTGAAAAAGTGTGAGTTTGGTTGGTTTGCTAGAAAGAGCTTATTTTAGCCTGCCTCTCTCTCATTTTTTCTATAATTTTTACTGGAAGAGGAAACAATCTTTGTAGCTGGAAGGGAACCTATGTATAAATGCGTGTCCTGTAACATGCTCCATATACCTAATTCTGGGATTCCCACTGGTGCACATTTTCCCTTACCAGAGAGAAAGCTTGCTCGGAAAACTAGTAAGAGAAAGAGTGTGGCAGGATGGTAAACAAGAAAAATGGAAGTTTAAGTATATAAAAGAATACATAGAGCATATTATAGTAGGAATGGTAGGAAGGCAGATGTAACCAGGCTAAGCTAGCTGGAAACAGAAGCGAAATGAGTCTGCTAGCTCAGCTATATATAACTGCCAGTGTGCAAAAAAGAGAAAGCAACATTTTTGCCGTGTATCCAAGCAAGCATGTATGTATATGTGCATGTGAGTGAATGTGAGCATGAGTAGCATACCAATTGGATGTACTTTCTCAAGCATTCTCCCTCTCAACTGCTCCCTATAAAACTCTGTGTGTGTGATGTTGGTTGTGTTTGTAGATCGATTGGAAGAGAAAAGAGCTTATGTTTTGCCATGCTTGAGCCTTTTTAGTTTTATAAGCTGGATGGAAGGGTGGGTTTCCTCTCTCGCTCCTCGCTTTTTTGCTTTCTTTTCTGTTTGAAGTTTGCTTGCTGTACTTATTATCATCCTCAAGCAAGAGCTGAGCTGAGAGTATGAGTATGCATGATGTATTTGCAGGTTAGGCTGTCTTGTATATATCATCATCATATACCCGTTCTCTCGGATACTCCGCGCTCGGTTTCCACCCGAATGGGTCACTGGCCATCCGAGCCCATGGCGGCAGAGTGTCTCCAGTTGAAATCTTTTAGTCGCATTGCAGCACACGATAAAATGATCATGGAACACACCTACTTATACCACTCCGCTAATAGTAGATGAGACTGGGTATGTGTGTATGTCCGTCGGTCGGTATATACCTATTTATATGAGATTATATTAGTCCTGCGAGATGAAGAAACAATTTTATTTTAGAAATAGACTACTTCACTTTTCCCTTCCTCTTTTAGTATAAATATCCATGAAAAACCACACGCACAAATATTTCAGGAGCACATAGGTATAGAATAAACATAACATGGCGTATATTACACGTTATACATTATGTTGATGATGACCTTTGGCTATATACATTTTATACCTAAACTATTTTTGTTTGATGTTATTACAGCTAATATTTTTGTTTTTCCCAACTTTCCCAACTTTTACATATATTGTTAGACATGTGTGTAATGGACGAAACTCTAAATCTGCCACTTTACTCCTGGTCTTGCTTCCGCTCTGTCTTCCAGGTCACAGACAAACCACCCGATATGGCTTCATGTCATCCTTGTCATCGAACTTGTGTGTTGATGACTGTATCTCTCTAATCTGAGGTTTCATCATTACCAAATAAGCATGCACATAAATACGGTCATTATGGATGAATAGAATCATTCAGTGAATGGATTTGCTGAAGGGAAATATCGAACGCGAGTAATCACGCTTTTGACGATGAATGGCGATGATGATGATGACATGCTTTTGTTGTTCAGTTCCTGTGCATTTTTTAAACAGGAAAACGAGAAAAAACACAAGTGAAATAACTTGTGGTTGATGACGATGGTGACATGGCCGTATTTGTGGTGGTGGCAGTGGTAGTAGCGGTGGTTGGTACTGGTATTCTACTACTTTTTTTTACTTTTATAGCTCAGAAGAGTGTAATTTTTTTACAAGGCTAAACAACGACTACTTGTTTAAAAAAAGTAGGGAATGCATTGCAATGTAGAAGAATGAGCGTGTGTAATGTATGAAAGTATGTACTATTGCTATTACCACCGTGTGCGGGTATGTTCATACTAACTCATCGTCGTCGACGACGTCGTCATCATCATCATCGTGATCAAGGGAGCTTCCCCTCCTCTCTTTCTCTGGTGGCACTGGAGAAAGTATGTAGTATGGTTTGCTGTATGGTGCCGTTGGTTCTCCAGGAGCTTGTGCTGCTGATCTGGTTGTTCTCGGTGCTGCCCTGCCTTTTTGCCTGGTATATATGTCTGTGTGTCTGCTGATGTGATTGTGTGTATATATATTTCTCCTACTAGAAAAAAAGAAAGTAGTAGGGAAAGTAGCAAAATATGACGATGAGAATGATAAAATTATATACTATCCAGTAATAGAATCTATATATATTTATGGGCTACCAACATATCGCCCTATATATTCGGTAGATATAGTGGTGGTAGTGGTGGCGGTGGTGGTAATGGTAAATGATATTATTTGTGTGTAAAAAGAAATAATAGAAAAACGAGAAAGAGAAAGAGAGAGAAGTGGAAGAAGAAAGTAGAAAAAGTCTGTTGCCTTTTTTATTTACTTGACACGGTGTGCAACTTGTTATTATAATACTATATACTACTTATTATACTACGCTAATAGATACCACTGCTACTTTTTTTCTGATACTAATACGACTACCACTGTTTAGGTTTATTATTTAAAAAATACTGCTGCGAGACTACTACTTACTACTAATATTGTTGCTGTTACTATTATTATTAATGATGTCGTGCTTGTGTAGGTGAAAGTAAAAAATCTAAATTGGTTATGGGAGTCCATGAGTGTGTGTATATGAGGAGCATAATAATAAAAGTATGAAAGTATGAAAGTGAAACGAGGAAATAAAAAAGGTGAGAAAGAGGAATACAAAGTATGATCTTCACACTATTTTTCTTTGAGTGATTTCATTTTTATGCTAAAAACAACTTTTTGCTCCTCCTGTGGCGCTTCCTGGTCTGTACACTTAAGCGAAAATGTTTTATAGGTCGCTTGGTTCAAATCATGTCTCAAGGTCAACTGGTGCTGCTAAAGTGAAAAATGGGAGGTTATAATCAAGCAGCTTTCACTATAATTTGTTTTTTTAGTTTGTTGTGCAAGAAAATCG
>JAHZMV010000419.1:0-12811 GCA_027743765.1 Coecobrya sp. COE2
ATGAATGATCATCCGACCAAGTATGCAGTAATGACACACGACGGTCCTCTTTGTTAAAACCAACGGACTACTAGAGTGGCCCACAAATCGATTGCAGAAAGGGAAGAGAGCAGACCTTTTGTTTCACCTCACATCTAATTTTTTTTTACCTACATCAAGCTCATTTATCATTTTCCACCTAGCCAGGTTGCGTTGTTAAGGTAAAATAAGTCCTTTTTCCACTTTTCATATTTTCCGTTGCTGGTGGTGATGGCCAAAAAAGTGAAAGTGAAAAGCGGCATGAATGGAGGCAGAAGAGTGGGCGAGAATATTACGGCAAGAAGGGTTATATTATGATTTCGGAAGGACGAGGCTCAAGTAAAGCTGCTATATTGCCACTTTTGAATTTATTTATTATGTTTACCCGTCTTTTTATGCATCGCTGCACATCTTTAATGATGATGGAAAAACTACTGCGCAGCAGCGTTTGTATGGAGTTGGGAGGGATGTTGTTGTTGTGATTGCCAACAGCAGATGCACGTAGGTATTAAATGTTTGCCATTATTATTTTGATGGTGATAATAGTAATGACTTCCAATTTTACATTTGAGCTGCGTTGTTACCGTTACAGCGGATGTTTTACACGAGAAGGATGAGAATATTTATTTTAGACAGGCAGAAAGCAGATAACAAATTTTGTTGCAGTTTATTTTTCTAGGATAAATTTTCAAAATGAAACCTTTTTTTGTAGCAATTAATTTTGATAGTGTTATCTTTTACACACAAAATATCAGCAAAGCTTTTGCATGTATCTTTTTAAACCACGTGACAAGGTACCACAAAAATTTGTGTGTGTGCCCCTGTCGTTTAATGGTCAAATGTAATGTCAAAAATTGCACGGCGATGTATATTATGAACCAATAAAAATGTCTTGTTTGGGACCAATTTGACAAGGGAACTGCTTCAAAGCTGCTTAAATAAATAAAATTGCGTGGGTGGTGGTAGAAAAACAAGGAGAAACTCATGTATGTTATGTGACATTCATGGAAGAGGTCATCATTCATCGCCTGAAGCAAGGAAACTTTGAAACCTGCAAAAACAATTAATAGACTACTTGACATATTGTTACCATGAGACCCCACCATCGAACAAGTACACACAGTTTTTAAATACGTTAAATGTAGCTTGAAATTATTAATCGAAGAAAAGACTAGTAATTTATCACATTGGCCTTTGAGGGCACGACATGTAAAAATCCGTACCTAATTTTGTTCTAGTGAAAAGGTCAGGTGTCATGATGAACATTACCTCAAAATCGAAGAAAAGACAAGTAATTTATCACATTGGCCTTTGAGGGCACGACATGTAAAAATCCGTACCTAATTTTGTTCTAGTGAAAAGGTCAGGTGTCATGATGAACATTACCTCATATTAATATTATTTAATCGTGTCACTACAAAAAAAAGGAAATCAAAGCCAAACTTGTTTCTTTTAGTCACCCATCGTCTTCCAGGTATTTTATTCACCTTTACAAAGTAAAGCAGAGAAGAAGAAAAGGTGTGACATGTCCAACAGACCAAAAAAGGGTTCTCCTTTGTTCCCTACCTTTCCGCTTTGCAAGTTTATTATAAAAGCTCTTGAAGAAACGTACAAACACAGTGAAACGGCATGCATGGCAGGTGTGCCTTTTACAAAGTGCTGAAAAACATCTTTTTAGTTTTGATGGTCTCCTTCTTCATATTTCGTTTTGCTTGAAGTTTTCTACTTGCCACTGCTGCTTCTGCTCTGTTTTTAAATATTGCCAACTGAAACGCTCACAGTGGGAATCATTTGACCTCGTTTCCACGATTCATCCTCTTTAAAGCAAAACGCCATATTATTATAAGCGCTCAATGTAATACACGACTATACTACTGCGCCATACATTTAAGCTGTTGTATTCAACTTGCTTGCTTGCTATTTATAATCCTCTATTCAATCGGAGAAGCAGAAAACAGAAAAACCCAAACTTATGAAAAAAACAACGCTGTTTGTGGGTAGGTGACCGTTTACTGGAGTTGTTTTTGGTTTCATTGAAAATTGAATTAGCATCTGTACAAAAACCAACTAGTCTCTTGTTTTTGGAGCTTTAAAATTGATTTTGTGATTCATTTCCAAAATATTACTAACGGGCAAATCGTTAATATTTTAACTTATTAATGCTACTTGTATTAATTAATACATAGTTCTAACTTGTTTAATTAACGTCAGTTGGTCAATAAGAGACTCACATTTACGGCAACATAGTCACTTTTTAATAAATCAAAGGAGCTCCTTGAATAATGGCTGCGATAACGTAATGTTGAATGTTGAGCAGAATGACTTATTGTAGCTAAACGCATAATATGAGTCAGTGGGAATTTTTTATCCGTCATCTCCTCACAACTCACTGCAATTCCCTAACAATAAAACTATAACTGACTGCATAATAATAAGCTACTAACCTCCTCGCTTCTAACTACTGCCATCTTGATGATCTACAATAAAGAGTTATATAAATAAAAGAAAACTGCGCAGAGAGTGAATTTTATTACATTATTATTACAAATAGTATGGCAGCGCGCATGGCAAATAAATAAATAGAAGATTCAATAATGTCCTGTTGTGCTTATTGTTAGACATATCGCGTAAAAAAACCTCCACCGATTAGATAATGTTAGATCATCCTCTCTTCTTCAACAACAACCAACAAAGCTCTACATTTTCTTTAATTTAGCCTCAATTTTATCAGAGTCACACAGTCAGTACACCTGTAATCAAAATCACCAAGGTGGCTACTCTGCTTAGTAAATGCTTATGATGCTATAAATAATAAAAATTGTGAATTTACTATATTATGGCGATCAAAATGTTGCATAAGCAATAAATGTACTAATAATCATCATTTACTTTTTTTTTTACCTTTGTGCACTTCTTTTTCAAAGTTGTCTCGTTGGACTACCCCCGCACATATTGTTGGCGTATGTGAAAGCATTTAAAAAATAACTGTCAACTTTGTTGGGTAAACAAAAAAATTGTTGTAGCTTTTTATTATTAACAACAACCAACAAAGCTCTACATTTTCTTTAATTTAGCCTCAATTTTATCAGAGTCACACAGTCAGTACACCTGTAATCAAAATCATCAAGGTGGCTACTCTGCGTACTAAACGTACAACTTATGATGCTATAAATAATAAAAATTGTGAATTTACTATATTATGGCGATCAAAATGTTGCATAAGCAATAAATGTATTAATAATCATCATTTACTCTTTTTTACCTTTATGCACTTCTTTTTCAAAGTTGTCTCGTTGGACTACCCCCGCACATATCATATTGTTGGCGTATGTGAAAGCATTTAAAAAATAACTGTCAACTTTGTTGGGTAAACAAAAAAATTGTTGTAGCTTTTTATTATTTTTCATATATATTATTATGTGAATATAAAATAAAAATGATGATATGATCACCATCACCAGCATGCGCATTTAAAAATATAAAGTAGGTATTTTCATACATAAAATATATTTATTACATTTTGCAACTTGTTCGTAGAAGTATATATTTTTAAGCATAATAATAGCATGTGTGTATATTAATCGATAATAACAGTTTTGTTCGTAGGAGGTCTTGGCGACGGCGGCGGTTAACACTGTTTACTCCTTTCAAATTTATAATAATATGTACCTAAATACTATACTCACAAAATTACTTTATCTGTAATAATCAGAGCACGTGCTCCACACCACCTCCACACATAAAAAAATTGCTACAAAAATAGTGTCGTCATTTTCGTGGTCGTAATTCATTTTTATTTAAACGTATCATTAGTTTGCATAGGTGTATATTAAAAATGTACCAAAAATGAAAAGGTGAATGATGAGACTATGAACTACATGGTAGGGCTGATTAAATTAAAAGTGTCAAAAGTTGAATGGGTACGTTCATACATGGCGAATAAATAATTTAAGGTGAAATGTCGACAGAGAAAAAAATTTAAATTGAAGGACGAGTAAATTATAAAGTCCGAAAAACACTAAAAAATAAACCCATTAAAACTTATTACAATGGACTTTTACTACAATTTAATCAGTTCTTTCGAGCTTGCCTATATGTAAAAATTAAGCTTATGTGTAAACTAGAAAAATAATAATTACTAAATCGCTTATGACTTACGAGCACNAGAAAAATAATAATTACTAAATCGCTTATGACTTACGAGCACGGAGAAAAGAAGCAATTTTTACAAAAGATTATGAAAAATGTTTGTTCTGGGCCCAGTGATTTTTGTGCACGATCCCAAATCAAAAACCTTCCAACTTTAACTAGAGTAATTATCATCACTTGTAACTTAAGGTGGCACTCATTGCAAAAATATATGTGTTTTTTCTGTAATTAGCTAAATTAAATAACCTTACTAGCTAATGAGGAAAGAAACTAAAAGAGGACGAAAGGTATTAGCTGATTTCTAGGAATAGTGATTGATAAATAGTAAAAAAAAATTAGACACGATATTTTTTCTATTGAAACTTTTGAGGCTTAAAAAATTAAATTGGCATTGGTCCGTTGTTATAGGGAAGGAGGGAGAAAGTGACGAATTGTTTTATATAATTTACCTGGAAAAAGTATGTGTTGCTAAGAGATAGCTTTAGTATAGGATTCCCTTGTGACATTAAAATGATTTGCCCGCTGTAAATCTATTGATCATGTCAAAAGTCCACTCGGGCTTATCATGCGGCGCTACATGACCCGCATTCCTGATAAACAAATAAATCAAATTCCGGCTCGTCTTTGAGTATCCTGCAATCTCCCTGTTCACCTTCCAAATCTTCCTCTCGGCACTCGCATAGTCCTCTGTGCCCTTCCACTTGAGACTCCGAATAAATCTGGCGATGCCCGTGTGGGGCACGGCCATGTCCAACTGACTCGAGTAAATGATCATTCTGTAGTCCGCATCCAGGAGCTCCTCAACCCAGGGCTTGACTGACTGGTGGAAATCCTGACGCATGAAACGGAGAACGGTCGAGTTGAAATTTTGGTAAACCGTGTTGCCCACGTGGATGGCGTGACGGACATAATCCCGTTGAATGTATTGCTGGTAAAATCCGTACGTTTTTGGACGCTGCTCCTCCAAAAAGTTTTTGTTGAAATCGAATCCCGTCACGTTCTTAAAGTAGGTGGGATACGGGGTAAAATCTCCGTGGAGCAATTCATCCATAAGCTATAACATGTTACATATAAAGGCAACAAGAAAATATACATAATTAATTATTACACAGGTGCCGTAATTAGGATTAATTTTGTTCCATGACCCCAATGCAAAAATATGGAATGGCCTATCTAGCTTTGCCCAACACTTTACTCTGATGATGACCTCTGTCCTTTTCAGATTAGCTGATATGCATCAAACTGCCTATTTACCATTTCACTCCAAAGATTTATCTCTTTTGATTAAAAATACAAATGATTATTTTTGCTTAAACGTTTATCGCTCAGCCATTCATTCACTGTCATGCTCCTGTCATTCTTATTATGTTATGCATCTAAATATAATTATCTTAATCTTAATTTACATAACCATTCCATTAAAAATTAATTTGTAGTCGCTAACTGCATTTTTTTGCCTGCAGCAGCTCCTGAGAGAAATATTCTTTGTAATCTTTAATCAATGGTACCAGATTTTCCCTGTAATTTTTGCGATAAATCCTCTATTCTTTTAAATCAAGCATCGTATGGTCATTACTATTTACTTGTAAATCGAACTTAATCAGCGATGAGCGTTCACATAAAAGAACTCATCTATTTTACTGTCATGCTCCTGTCATTCTTATTATGTTATGCATCTAAATATAATTATCTTAATCTTAATTTACATAACCATTCCATTAAAAATTAATTTGTTGTCGCTAACTGCATTTTTTGCCTGCAGCAGCTCCTGAGAGAAATATTCCTGTAATCTTTAATCAATGGTACCAGATTTTCCCTGTAATTTTTGTGATAAATCCTCTATTCTTTT
The DNA here is from genome assembly GCA_027743765.1 of Coecobrya sp. COE2. Classification (NCBI taxonomy): domain Eukaryota; kingdom Metazoa; phylum Arthropoda; class Collembola; order Entomobryomorpha; family Entomobryidae; genus Coecobrya; species Coecobrya sp. COE2. The sequence goes on from JAHZMV010000419.1 coordinate 6,017, forward strand.
AAATCAAGCATCGTATGGTCATTACTATTTACTTGTAAATCGAACTTAATCAGCGATGAGCGTTCACATAAAAGAACTCATCTATTTTGCATATCATATCAGGATTGACTACACACACTGATAAATAGAGAGAGACTTTTTCATCGAAAAAATGAAAATGTTCAATTGTTTATGCTAAAGTGAATGGGTGAACTTTGCTAAAGAGAGAAGGACTTGAGGATTTGCTCCCTGCATTGCAGTTAGTAGTGTAAAATGTGTGAAGGGTTTGCGAGGAGACAAACGAAATTACGTTGGTTGGGTCGTGGGAAAAGCTCACATGAAAAAAATACCCCTTCACAAATTACTTTTTACACAGCAATCCTTCTTGGTTTAGTTTAAATGGACGCTGTTGTACTCTATATGCGCATTGTATTGTGAGTACACTGCACTTCACAATTAAAACTGTGGTAATAATGGTAAGCCTTATTATTATTATAAGGTAACTTGTACAATAAATCATACATTTAGCCTAGCTTCAACTAACTGGCTACAGTTACAATTATTATGGCTAATTTTTCTTCAATAGTAGAACAATATTCATGTACTCCCTTTCCATGTACAACGACGTGTTGGCAAATCCTACGAATATAATGTCTACTTGTGGGTAAAATATTACAAAATTATGAGAGTAAAATTGTGCGCTAAATGTGGCATATACAAATAGCGAATGCAATGGACGATGACGGAGATTAATGGAGGCAATATGTAACCAAAAGGGTCAAACAAGACCTATGCAAAAAAAATTGCAGCCTCTGATATTTTTTCTGCATAATGTATATAGATCAAGTGCATGGCTTCAATAATGAAACCTTCCAATTTGCGAATTAAGTCTGGAAAAGACTGAACGCATTCCATACTACCGCTCATGAAGAGACCCACTCTAGAAAACTATCCTGAAAAAATGCCTGGGCCACACGTAGACGGACAGAATATTTGCCAGCATAATATAGATTACTAAATTATATTTTCTTGTAAAATGTATATAAATTGGAAATTAGCTCTAGAGCTTCTAAATCGTTCATTCATCGCAATTTTTCATGTGATGATTATTAGCAGTTATATATTGACTAATAGCTATGTAACGTAACAGTAAAATGCTATTTAATAATCCTCTCTTCTTTTGTTCTCCTCTTCTTCTCACCTCACTTGTTCTTCTCAGCAGTAAACTTTGCTGTTTTCCCTTTCTACCTAGTCTCCTCACCACACATAACGCACACGATTGTAATCACAAACGTTACCCTGCCATGCTAACAAACTACAAAGGTATTAAGTAATTTTTAATCAGCAACACCAAAGGATATGCATCATTACATCTAGTCGCTGTGCCGTTGCCTGTGTAAACAACTTGATGATAGCATCATGTCCTCTTCTTCTCAATAATTAGTACTCTTTTCTATGCAAATTCCTCGTAAGTATTTAGTTCAAATTTTTTTTGCTGCTGTGTGCACTCCGACAAGGATCATCCTAACCTTCCCTTTTCACAATGCCTTACGATGAAGAAGAGAAAAAAAACGCTTGTTTCTTTCATGATCGGAAATACTGAGGAGATTTAGGCCAAAAAATTACTGTAAACTGTGCTTACTACTACTACATTCCCTACTTTAGAAGTACTTGTGTAGCTATTTTTCTAAACAAATAAACGGTGTATCGAACCGAACTGCTCATCATTTTCATAATGCCCCTGTGACATGCACACTTGAAACTATCATGCGATCCTAACGTAAAAATGTTCAAAAATATTCAATATTGTAGCAGTTTCTTTTTGTTTTACACTTTCATTTTCTTTTAAAAAACACGCGCAGCAGCTTGCTCTTTTGTTTGCGGATATACAAAATAATAAAAATTACTTTTGCATGCCACCGCACTACACACGTGATATGTCACATTACTTCTTGCGATATGATATACACAAAACAATTTTTTATACTGTGAGTCAAGTAGTGCCTAATGAAAACGAGATTGAAATCATTGAAAAATATTATTTTGAAATTCAAACTTGACTATTCTCTTATTATTCTCTTTTCGTGTGCAAACACAGAGTAAAAAATATACCTAACTGAGAAACGAATAAAAAAGTAATGAGAACCTAAACCTCGTTCCTTATACATTTTTCAACGTGTAATGCCATCATGATCGTCGTCAGCCGTAACCCGTACCGTTTTTTACACTTAAGGCCGCCGCTTGTGGTTATCATCCTCACACAAGAAGAAATGAACTAAAGTAAACTTTTTTTATGGCCCGAGTTAAGTACTTCAACCTTTTAATTTTAAATGCAAGGCCTGATTTTTATCAAAAGTATAAACTTTTGTTGTTGTTGTGCTGATAATGTTAAAATTTTAAATCCACTTTTTGAGCAAGAAAATATTTAATAAATAAATATGCAAAAGTTTTTTTTAAACTTTGTAAAATTAGTTTAGCTTAATTTTGTTTCTTGTTTAAGAAATGCTGATTAAATTTGCCAAAAAGTTAAAAGGAATATTTTTGCTTACACTGTCAACTTCGATCCATTTGCCCTTGGAGATGAGATCCTTGGCTTCGGCGTACTTTTGATCAAAATATGCCTTGCCGTTCTCGTCAATGAGCCCAATGTTGTACATGTACTCTCCAAAATCAATCATCGATACCGGATCCACAAATGGAGCTCCAAGGATGATCCCTTTGAGATTCATACGGACCGCTGGAAGCTCTTGGTTCTCTTTGTGGATTTTATAGGCTGCACTTAAAGCGTATTTCCCTACAGATAAAAAGGAAGAAAGAAAAGAATTACTTGTTTGATGATTGCTCATTTCACTTTTACACAACTAGTTACATACCACCACCAAGGTATGTAGTTATAAGGAAGGGGGAACGTTCATAAATCATGTCTCTACATTTCTATTTAAATCTATAATTCAATTGTGTTTTAAGACTTAGCACACGTGACCATGACCAATAAGCGTTCCCCACAGAGAGAAATAGAAAAATAAATAAAATCTTTTCTGCTTTCTCTTTCCACTTGGTTTGGTTTGTTTATTTATTTTAGACTGTATATTTATTTAATTCGTCTTGATACCTCCGTAAGATTGTCCGGCAATGTAAAAGTCTCGGGATTGCATTTTGGGAAACATGGTGAAAAACTGGGTGAGCGCATTGTACAAGTCCCTTGAGACATCCTTCTCATTTCTCGCGAAACCGTTTTCATCCTCCGTGAAACTGAAACCTAAATGCGAGAAGAGAGAATCAGAGGAACGAGTTATGTACAGGCATCTCTTGTAAAAGCAAACAAAGTGAAAACAGAGACAGAGAGAGAGAAAGGAGTTTTAATGGAATTTCTTTTGAACCACCACTTTGTTTGCGGTGTGGTATTTTATTTTCTTGCTTAAATTCTCTCTTTCTCTCTTGCCATCTTTCTTGTTGTTTGAAGGACATACCACATCCAACAGGATTGTCAATGTAGAGGACAGAGTGTGTCAAGGACCATGGATTGCTTCGGAAGCGGAGATAGCTTTTCGAGTCGACGAGCTCCGCGTTGTACTGTAAAATAAACAATTTATTTAAAGAAATGGACTCTTTCGGGTGACGTAAGTAGTGTGTCATTTGTTTCTCTACTGCTTATTTTTTTCCCTTACCGCTGCAGGGAAAAACCACCAAAAGAGGTTTGAATTGTAGGTGGGATGCACGTTAAAGAATCCGGCATAGCTTTGCACGCGAGTAAAGTTGCTAACTCTGGACAAATTCCTTGCCAGGTCAATTTCTCCCCGGGTGATGTACGGGGTCACTATCAACCTATCACTGTTTTCCACATTGCCAGAGTAAATATTTGTTACGGAATTTCCACGTCCACCGATCCCACCCGAGGGTCCTGAAGGACCACTCGCACCGCCACCAATAAGACCGCCTTGAGCGTTCACTCCATTGTTACCAAAAAGTAACATGGTCACTATCACAGCCCATTGGCTTAACCTTACACTCCAAAACTTTGAGAACGCCATATTTTCTCTTTTTTTATAGATTTTTTTTCGCTATAAATTTATATAAAACATTCATGTACTTGCTGGGTAGTCCCCGGCCCACACTCACAAAACGGGTCAAGTTTCCAAATATCCGATTTCAGATTTCAGGGAATTGTCCACTCCATCCAATGCTACTTTTAAGCCAAGATGGTGGCTTGGCTGTGGGATATCGATTGCGAAACAAGTTAAAATGCGCGTACTTATTACGAAATCACTGTTTCTATTTATTCTCGTTCTGTGCGACTCTCACTCATGTGCACCCATCCAACGGCAATTGTCAACTGAAACAAGAGCTGAAGGATGAAACTGGTTTTAATTGGCCTTATAATAGTGTAATAACAAATAATAACAAGAGCAGTAACCAGTGCGTATTATAATGTAGATGCATTATGTATTACGTTAAAAGTGACTGTGAAGAAGAGTAGAAAAAAGGGAGAGAATTAAGACGCCATATTTTCTACACTCTTTTATGCAGTATCTGCATACTTATTATACGATAAGAATGAAAACCGATAAGCCTCTTCATGCAAAAAGGAGAGGTTGAAATGCATAGGGCAAAAATTATTAGAAAAATCGTAATCATAATTGTGTGTGTGAGGAGGAGGATGGCATATATCACACGGCGACGAATGGAAGTAGTGTCGTTGTGTGAGAATAGCTAGGCGAGTAATGAAAGTAAAAGGATGGGAAAATTGTGAAGACTTGTATTTTTTGCTGTACATGTTTAGAAAGAAGAAGGGGAACGAATAAAATGCAAATACACTGTCCACACACATTCCATATTGCTATTGTTGTGGGAAAAGGAATAATAAACGACACAAATGAAAATGAAATGAATGGGTGCAGTTGCTCGGGGTGCTGTTCACACGAGAAGGGAATCAGTTTTAACAGGCGGAAATGAAAGGAAAAGTGAAAAGGGGTACTTTGTCGCGTAGAAGACGCACTTGATGGACAGGCCCTTTTCTATATCAAGTTTCATTACATTTACATTGCATTGTTGGTTTGTGAGAGGGATGAGCAACGATTAAAAAGGACACGATTACGTGATTTGTGATTAATGCAGTTGGTATTACGGTTAGTTAAAGTATTGTCGGTAGCTATTGCACTGTGACATCATCGTCACCTCACCACCCACGCCAATGCTTTGTTCAAGTGACCTAGTCGATTTTACAATACTTTGGCTTTCTGTTCAACAGGGACTCATCTCTCTTCATATACATTTTCCAAGCTACATGTTACTGAAAGTTTTTGCACTGTTATACAGCTTATTGTTCCAACTAAGCATTATTTGATTTGATGAATAATAGAGTTTCGTGTTTCTGTCCATTTAAATTTACATACAACAATATTTCGCCGTATTTTTTTGCGTGCTGTGTAGTTGTTAATTGGGAATGGAGCCCAGAGTGTTAATTTCACGAGAGCACGCACAAAATCCCAATCTGTTTGATGCAGCCAGGTTGTTTAAGTGCAAAAATGTCCTCCTCTGAGAATAAATGGCATTTAAATTCTGTGTCCTGTGTAAAAATCTCTATTATGCTCGTTTCTAGTCCTTTATCTTTCGTTGCTCATATATAATTTCTCATCGTCTTGTCCATAATATATTATGCACTTATTATTACTATTATATTTCTTATCATTTTGAAACGACAGTAGAAAAGTTTAAACTTGAACGTTGAACATGATTAACATAAAACATAATCATGCATACATTTTCTTTTTCAAATGTATTTTATTGTTACGTACATACATCCATACATTGTTATGACATGCATTGTTGTTCAACAATGTCCATATTTTTATATAACGATTTGTGACTCTTGTTGTTGCGTTTGAAGGAGGCGGAGAAGGAGGATACTGCGACTGGCGATCTTTCCAAGAGATAACCACAGGAAAAAAAATTGATATTGCTACTAACTTTCATATTGCTCGGCTCTATTATTAATTACCTATTTAGCATTTGTACATGCCGTTTAATAAGTGCACTCTAAACTAGTAACATGACATGACAATGACAAAAAAGCAGTGCATCATGCAGAGCAGCTAAATAATTTTTATAGCAATAAATAAAAAAATAAATATAAGGTAACGGCCATGCTGATTACTTATAAAAACTGTTTGCTGATTAAAATCTTCAATGAACTTCTACTCTTCAGAAATTGTTTCTGTATACCTACACGTATTACATATTATTTTATTTCAATTGCAGCTACTTTAATATATAGGGAAACAGTCATTTTTGCATAAATTCCGTTTGCTAAAATGTTGTTTGTTGTTCATTGCTTATCATGATCGAGTGTCCTTCTCTGTGCGCCTATCCCCTTGATTCTTGTCTGATTCTGTGAAGGTCATTGCTCATCATCATCGTCAACTGTAACACTCACCAGCAGAATATATTTTTTGTCTGCTTATCTTTAAAACATTCTTGTCATTAGTTTTACATGCCAGGGTTCAAATTAGATGCTATCACATTACACTCTCCCCGCACGTCTAACAATTATTGCCCTCCTGATTATTTTTAAATGAGAAAACATTCTTTTCAGAAAATGACATTCAAGTTTTAAGGATTTTAAAGAAAACTTGTCTACTGCAGGCAAAATGAATAACATGATGGTTAATTGTTTTAGTTTAGAGATTATAATGGATACGCATTAAAATTGCAAAATGGGCTGCTAGTAATTTGTTTTGCTTGTTTCTAGTTTTCTTGGGGAACGTTCTTGAGGAATGATATGAAGACGGTGAGAAGGCAGTAAAAAATAAATACCGA